>LTAE01005874.1:0-22917 GCA_001647135.1 Pontederia paniculata | reverse complement strand
TCTCTCGCCGCCGCCGCCGCCGCCGCCGCCGCCTCCGTCGCCGTCGCCGTCGCCGTCGCCGCCGCCGATGGGTTGCGCCTCCTCCCTTCCAGGTCTCATTTGCCTTCCCCTTCATGTTTCTAGGGTTTGATCGCTCCGATCATTTGCTTCCAGTCCTCTAATTAATGCGTAGACTCGTTGGTTTGTTCATCCTTCCTTATTCATTTGCATGAACTTTCGCATTTATTAATTCGGATTGAGCGTTACGTATAACTTGGTTCTTGAACACATTAAGCCACCTCAATGCCCTGTATCGCTCGTGCCCGCCAATCCAAACTTTGGCATTTAATTGGCGTTGCTTGTTATTTGCTGTGCACTTGAGTTCATGGACGCGCATATGTTGATATGTATGTGACGATCACCATTATGTGCAGTTGATGTTGAGCTATTAGGAAATCATGGTATGGTGTTGTTTGTTGGAATTCTTTATCATTTGCTTCTGCATTGTTGTTGAAACTTTCTCTGAACAACGTCCATTTCAGCATTGAATTTTGTCAAGCTTTTCCTATTGAATAGTTTCCAATTTAGTATTTCTATAAGAAGTGTTCTTTCTTGTTAAGCAAATGTTCCTTTTTGAGCACACTTGCTTTGTCATCCAAAGAAATTTCCTCTTCATATTTTGGGTGTGATAACCTTAACCATGATGTATTCCAAGAAAATTTTGATAGCATATTTGAGTTTGGAGAAGTTTGAGCTAGAGTTTGTTTTGTGAACTCAGGGCATTTGCACAAGCCTTCCGGCAGCATGTCTTTAAGTACAAGGTAGTTGGTTCCTATTAGGTTTAAGGATGTTGTTAACATCAATGGACCTAGAATGCTTCAACTTCCATAGTCCCATAATGGTGAGCAACAGAAAACTCCTTTGTTGGATCTCCAACTGTAGCTTTACATAATGATTTCAACCTGAATCTTAGTCCAGGTTGTGCTCTTTGCCGACCTGATAGAGGCAAAAGGTTGATCACACAGGAAGAGTTCAGGAAGGACAATGGATCTAATGGTCATGTCAGGGAAATATTTGCTAGGAAATAATTATTGTGTGAAGAGGAGGCAAAAAATGAACTGTAGTTGGATTAGTTATTTATTTCATTACTGGTGATACCTTCAGTGCATGGACTATTAGGCGCAGATGATTAATATCAAGTCTTTACCAATTACCCTAAAAGTGTATTGAGTAGTTCCCCTCAAAAACTGCATTTAATAGTTGCTACTAAAAAAATCATATCTTTAGGATGCATTACACAATGCTCTATGATCATTTTTTTCCTTGATCAAACTGTGTTTGCTTAAGTTGATTTAACTTCTTACTTTTTGGAGCTAAGCAGATAAAACCTCTGGGAGGTTGGGAAGTCTGAAAAGTGAGAACTCAGTGGTAGCTGATGCAAAAAACTTGCGTGTGAAGGTATTTCTCAAAAATTCCATTTTAATTGACTAGAAACATACGATTCACCTTGATTAGGTAATTAGGGACTGTTATCCGATTTAATGCTCATTATCTTTACTATTTTCTGTCTTGTCTTCAATGAAATAAGGAAATTAGCACAATATGTCGCTGGGTTACTAAGGGATTATGGAGATAACTTCTTATGCTTGATGACAATTGCTCATAATGCTTTGCTAAAAAAAGCGCTCGTAATTCTCTTCTCTTTTATGTTTCAACAGAGCTTGGCATGAATTGACATTTCACCATGCAACAAATTTGCTTTTATGCTAGGAATACGTATGTGCTCTGCAGATTTTTTTTTTAAAGGAAGAAAGGATGGCTACTAAGTTTGGTAACCATCCGTTTTGTATTAATAAAATGGAATATACAATTGTGTATGCAAACGAAAAGTAGAAAGTTAATAGGATGTGGAGGCCCGCAAAAGAAAAACAATCCAGCCGCCACTTGTGCAGTGTACAATGTTCTCCATGTAGCATTACCCCCCACCCCACCCACCCACCCATAGGGGTGTTCACCGGGTCGGATCGACCCAATGAACCCGACGACCCGAACCGATCCATCTCAATTGGGTCGGATCGGATCGTTGGTCGGGTCGAACCCGAACCGACCCGACCATAACCCAATCACCAACGGGTCGAATACGGATTTCAATTTTTCGAACCCGATCAATCCGACCTAACCTGATGACCCGAACTTTTATATATTTTTTTATTAAATTTAAACCAATTTATTCTTAATAAGAATTTTATATTACTTTAAAATTAAAGTATATTACAAATTTATACTTTATATCCTTTAAATCATTATAAAACATCGAAAAAATATGTTTCTTTATTTTTAAAATATAATTGTTGCTAAGTATTATAAAAAAATAATTAAAAATATATGAAAAAATTTAATCGGATAAACCGATGATCTGACTCGATCCAACCCGACCCAATGAAGGTCGGGTTGTATCGGATTCGATGACTATTTTATTATCAACCCGACCCAACCCAACACGAACAAAATCAATCGGATTGGGTCGGATTTGGGTTCGGGTCGGGTCAAACCCGGCCTGTGAACACCCCTACCCACCCAGAAAAAGTGCGGTTTCGTGGTAGCCATATGGCCCAGGTGACCAGCAAAAACAATACTAGAGGCAGCCCCCATGCATGTTCACCTATCATGACCAAGGCTCTAAGGGAAGACCAAAAAGCAACTGCCCCCAAGTGATCCACCACCGCACATTATGCCCGCGTCCACACCTCAGCCACAATGGGCTGCACAAAAAAGAGGTGGTCGATGTCCTCACCGCCACCCCCACATAGAGCACCTGAGGTATATGTGTTGGGGGCCCATCATTCCCTATAGTCCCTGGTGAGGATCTTGCAGAGGCTTGGAAGTCAAGCGAAAATCTCATCTAAGAGGGCTATGCATCCTCCATATGCATCGGCAGTCTGATCTGATTACCGCAGCCCAGGTTTGTAGATTGCTTACTAAGTCTCAGGCATTTAGCTTTACGCTTATTGATAATGCATAAGCTAAATGCTCCTTGTTTCACCAGTTTATGTATTCTTGATTTTCAGTGTCATTTTCAAGATGTAATTAGTTAATAGACACTACAAAACTACATTCGTGCTCATAAAAAAATGCAATTAATAGTTTGCTTATTACAAATCTAGAATATCCTTTGAGATTTCTTCTTGTGTTTCTGATGATTTTTCTTCTGAAGCATCGTTTGTTGATCATCTTTTTTGTTTTTCTGTTTGCAGTTGGTGTTGTTGGGGGATTCTGGTGTCGGTAAAAGCTGTATAGTCCTTCGATTTGTTCGTGGCCAGTTTGACCCTACTTCAAAGGTAATTGAACACAAATGTAAACTCATTAGAATCATTCAACGGTCATACACTTATGATATATAGTTTTTGCACTATAATAGAATTGTTTTGCTCACAATATGTATCCAGTAATTCTCCGTTCTCTTAGCATGTTATATTTCTCCTTTTTGCATATTCTCGTTAAGCCCGTCGGTTAAGCATTGATTCATAGTTGGAATGATAGGTCACTGTTGGTGCTTCGTTCTTATCCCAAACATTGGCCTTGCAAGACTCGACGACAGTGAAGTTTGAGATATGGGATACTGCTGGCCAGGAGAGGTACCGGATTAAACTTTTTGGCCATAGTATCACCTTAGCTTTGCAGAATACAATAGATACCTTCTTCATGTGGGCATGGCATAATGTTCATATACTTCAGGTTAGATATGATAATCTGAACCGACCATTTAAGCTAATGTTGATGTTGTTTACAAGGTATGCAGCTCTTGCCCCTCTTTACTATCGAGGAGCAGCTGTGGCAGTTGTGGTTTATGACATAACAAGTCCAGAGACATTTAACAAAGCTCAATTCTGGGTTAAGGTATAATCGTGACTCGTCTACTTTTACCCTTGAATTTGTTGCCAATCTTAATCTCTATCGTAATTTTGGATCTGAATGGTAAATTATCAAGTAAAATTTTGATATCATTTTTAAGTAATTAGTTTATGGTCTGTTTCCATAAAATGCAACTAATGACGTAAGCAAAGATCATTATGATGTGTAGCTTTCTTACCATTTTTTCCTCCCAGATTAAATGTGTGATTGATAGTTAGCGAGCTGAACACAATGATTAATGTGACTCCTGTGGTATCTTTATTTCTAAACGTACATGAGATGTAAATCAAGATGCTTTTGCTGGAAGCTATTGAGCTTCATATTATAGTTGGTCTGCTTAATTGTAAGAAAGTGATGCCCACTAAAATCCCACATTTTCAACATTAATTTTGTGGAAACCGTGTTCTTTGAGAATGATTTTTTTCTTTCAAATATTTTGGATAGTGCGTGTATTGATCCATGATCAAGTGACATCCATTTTATTGAGCAACATTACAAGATTAGTGTGCAGGCTCGGGGGATACACTTTATCTGACTAAGTAGCATGCATCTAACAGGAACTTCAGAAGCACGGAAGTCCTGATATTGTCCTTGCTCTTGTTGGTAATAAGGCTGACCTACATGAAGATAGGGCTGTATCAACCCAGGTATTGGAACTTGTATTCCTGTTGCCCCTTCTCTGGATCATTATTTTATTGATAGTCAAAGGAAATGACAATTCATTCTTCCTGAAGGTTGCACAAGAATATGCAGAGAAGAACAACATGTTCTTTATTGAGACGTCAGCAAAGACAGCAGACAACATCAATCAACTCTTTGAGGTATGCATTTTCATGTTTGGACTTCTCGTGTGAAGTTTTCTATTGGTGGTTGCATAAGACGTGGTAATATTACAAAAATAAGAGTTGCTGCTATGGTCAGACCAGGAGCTGGATTAATAAGGGGGCTAATAGCTTTCTGGATATCAGCTTAACTCTAGAAACAAAGTTGTTTGGGCAACTGGGATCATCTCTTCTCTTTAGGAATAGGTTAAAAAGTGCTTGATAGCATGTTTAATAGGCAAAGTGATGATTTCATCATGAAGTAGGTAGTATTCACATTCCTGGACATGTATTCCAATTCCAGAATCTTACTTGGACTGGCTTTCGTTCATACACATTACTTCTCTTAGGATAGCGCTATGCCCTACATAGTAGGAATTCACTTGCGGCACTATGATTTTCCTCGTTCTAAAAATCTCTCACTAGGAGTGGTGTCATCTACATCTTATCTACATTATTTTTCTACTGTTGTCGCATACCTGAAAGACTAAATGGATAGGGTATGGCTTGAACCTGGAATGATTGTACTACAGTAATGTTGCTCTTTCAAACTCCTCAGATTTATTAACCTTGCAAATTATCACACATACTCCATGGGTTGTATGTCCTTTTCGGAGTTCTTTGACATTTTAGAAGCTTTTAGCTAATTGTGTTAGTCTTATGATTAAAAATCGGTGTTACAACTCCTTTGTTGTTAAGTAAATTTGCTCTGTATCATGTCCAGAAATAGAATTCAAGGCTGTTAAACTAACAATTTATCATTTTTTTTCCTACCAGGAAATTGCAAAGAGGCTTCCACGATCATTGCCACAGTAGATTGTTTTATCGATATCTAATGTATGTGGTACAATGTAACCATACTTGTAAATCATAGTAAATTATTGTAACCGCTCGGGGACTTCATCCAAATCTTTGCTTGAGGTAATAACAAACAAAATGTTCAGAACTAGAATTCTTTATTCCGCATTAAAAGCTCATCATTATGTTGTTAAGAATTTTTTTAGGATAAATTGCTGTAAACGAATGAAATCTACGGAATAAATTGAAGCAAGTTCCACATCAGTATCACTCTTTCTTCTGGTAAATTTCTTATGTCACCAGTAGTTGATTGGTTAGCTGATAAGTGAATTGAACTTCAGTATGAGATGTCTCAAGTTCGAGAATTTCAAAGCCATAAAATCATGAACGTCTGAGGTGTGTGAAAAATCTCAATCGCTAAATAATTGTCAATCCTTTCTTTTTTTAATTGGTTTAAATCGGTTTACCATCCAATTTTTTAGTATCATAGACTGGTCGAATTGGTTCATCCTCCAATTTTGATTTACTAATCAATTTTTATCTCGTTCCAACCATAGTTTTGTCTTCTTCAAACTACGACGTTAATTGAACTCCGAAGTTGGGAAACTTTAGGATCAAATCCCAAAGTGATTTGAAGAAAATTTAAAAATTTTCTCGCCGTTTCAAATTGGTTAGTGGAATAGAGTTTCCATAAAGGAATAGAGTTTCACATCAAATTAAATATGTAAAAATATTATATATATATATATATATATATATATAACAAGAGGGCTATTAGTGTGAGATCAATACTGTGATCTTACGGTGAGATCAGTGTATCATGACCGTTATAATATCTTTAATGGTCAAGATGAACATTTGACTCAAAACATCTAGAACGTGTATTCGTAAGTGGGTCCCAACTCCAATCCAAACTCCAATTGGATCACGAATTCATAGAACTCCTCCGAATCAATGGTTGAGATCTTCTCATTGATCTTTCCAAATTCCTATCATTACCCGGACTCCAATTCCGACAAGAAAAAAGCGCATACACGATCCAACGGTTCTCCTCCTCCAATGCCACCACCACAACACGGATGAGCCGTAGGATCTATTACGCGCATAACTCGTATTGTTATGCGGACTCCAAAAGAGAGAGATCCCCAACCACCCAAATCTGCGAATTGCAAACCGTCCTAAACATCTTTTATTAAATGATGTCCTTATTGCCACTCCTAAATTTTTAATGTCACTCATCTTTTATCAAATTTATTCTTAAACATTTTATTATTGACACCATATAAAATATCTTATATTTTTATTTCTATTATTTAAGAGTTACACAATTTCTCAAAAATCTTTATCATATTTTTTTCTCTTCTTTTATAATTGTTTTCTTATTATAATAATTTATTTTTTATGTTAAATATTTTATTTATGAAATTTTTATTATTGCAATATTTTATTTTTTTTCTCTTGTTATAATGACTCTAAACTTCTATATTTTTCATATTTTTAAAGATCTAGTATTTAATAAAGTTTAATGAAAATTAAAATTTTCACTACATTGATCGTTTTAAATAAAAGTACTATAACTTATTATATATACATATANTTCATATTTTTAAAGATCTAGTATTTAATAAAGTTTAATGAAAATTAAAATTTTCACTACATTGATCGTTTTAAATAAAAGTACTATAACTTATTATATATACATATATAGTTTTTTGTGGTAAATACGAAGATATAACAATAATTTCTAGTGTAAAAAATCAACTTAGTATTATTATTCTATTAAGTCATTTTAAAATAAAAGAGTACCTAACAAATATTTTATATACAAAATAAAATTTCAAATAAAATATATTTTAATTTATCCGAATAAAATATAAAATAATAAAAAAAGTATTATAATAAGAGAAAAATAAGATTGTAGAGTTATTGAAACTTGTGCAACTTTTGATGAATAAAAATTTTTATTATGTAGTGTCATTAATATAAAGTTGAAGGGTAAAATAGGTTAAAGAGGAGTGGCATTAAGATGTTTGGAGTGGCAATAAGGACACCCTTTATTAAATTGTTACAACAAAAAATTGCATCCTCTGCGGAAAAGCAGGAAAATATGACAACATATTTACTCAAAAATAATCCGTATGGGAAACAGATTATTCAGCCTTGAAGAAGTCTGAAATCTCAAAAGCTCCTAAGCAAAAGATAGGGAAATAATAAACCTTTGCCTAAAATTTGAAATTGCATATAAAAGAACTTACATATCATAACAAAATCTGTATAGATTTATGAGAGATCATATCTATCCAAACAAATAATTGGACTTTTGAACCATAAAATCCCTCATCCAATTTATAAGTTAACAATGGCAGACTGATTTGTCACAACGGCAGATACACAGTGCTACCATTTTTTCCTGAGAGAAGTTAATCTAGCAATAAAGATAGTTTACAAAATCAACCATCAAAGCCACTTTCTCACAGCTGGCTTATAGAGCACAACGGTAACAAATTTCGATCGAAATCGGTGGGTGTAGCCCAGAGCTGAAACTGATGTAGGAGTCACTTGATCCTCGACGTATACATGGTTAAGAATTGCATTCTGGGGCACTGGGATACTGATCTGATCATCTTGGGTGGCTTTGCGATTCACCAAATAATTGTCTAGTTGGGAAGGGAAAACAGGTGGCTCCCGTTCTTCACAGATAAATGGTGGATTATTGTAGCTTGAATCAGGTGACCTTGGAATTTCAAAGCCTACAACGCTCACTCCATCCTGAAACATATAAAAAGTGATTTCATTCTCAAAAAATAAGTGAGCTGAATCCCTCTCGAAAAAAAAATGAACTGAACAAGAATAGGACGAGAAGTAGCCCTTACACAATTATTTCCATTTGGTAGATCCATTATATTATAAGGACTTATTCACCGACGCAATCAATCCTGTAAGAAAGCCATTTCAATGTAAGTAACTATGAAAGACAATCCTTCTCAAAAAAACTATGACAGACACTTATAAAAATACAAAAGAAGATGGAAAACAAGAAAAACAGAGATGAATATTTTTATTACAATCATCCATCATCATCCGACACTCATAAAAATACAAAAGATGGAAAACAAGAAAAACAGAGATGAATATTTTTATTACAATCACCCATCATCATCCAAGCTCTCAGGCATAGCCTATACTTCATTGCGATGCAGTAAATTAGTTTCTTTTCAGTCTTAACTTTGTATTCATAAGCCTATTATGCTTTGACTAATCTAAATTAAGGCAAAATATCTTCTAATACTGGAATTTCAAGGTTCAATCTTGATCTCTTCCTGTTGTAGTTCAACCCACTAACCAGTTGAATCAATGATTTCTTCCATGAGGACAAAAAAACTTGTCAATGCAATAAGCAACGTCTAGGCTATAGTCATTAGACATTCAATTATAGGTTTTTGAAAGGATTAAACAGTGACAGAAGATAATAAGATGCAAACTATCTATGCAGGTAATGGGTTAGAGATTAAAATGTAAGGTCAATCATATAGCAAGTTTCAAAATTTCTGTTTTTTTTATATGTAAAAAGAACCCAAATATTAAGCATTCTTACAACTGAATATTAAGCATATTCATAAATTACACCAATATGCAACAAATGTTACCCTACGACATATGTAATAGGAGTCAGACCTCTAATACCATGTACCAAATAATCTTTTGCCTTACAGAAAAGGCATTGCATTAGTAAGATTGTGAACATACGTCTTGATTAGAAAGAAATTTTAATATATACATTAGGCTTGCATACATATCTAGGAAAGAACCTTTATCCATCTGCAGTCAGACTAAAAAAATAACTTGTCAAAATAAATCTAGAAGTAGCAAATTCTGCTAACTTTTTGCATCATGAGGTCCTATTCTTTACAAATTAGCTAATAAACACAATGCACCATGGGGCACTAAAATTAATGTGAAAATGATGTACCAAAAGGTTATGCAAGTGGAAATTTCGCACGAGAAATGAAAGGAGATGTAAAACAGAATACAGCAATAAACTTGTCAACAAAATATAATCTCCGCAAACACTCAAAATTATGATCGTGGAACAGAAATGTAACATGACACTGTGGTCGGAGCATCAGTCCATTATTTGAAGACTCAAGACAACTATTGAGGACTGTATGAATTAATGGAAATTTAGAGTGTGCATCAACTTCTATTCTCGAGACTTACCTTCATTTGAACACCATGCCTGATGTTTGTAGCTCCTGCTAAAACACTCTAGAATACCATGGAATGCCTTATGACTAACTCATTGATTTTGACAATTGAGCGCATCTAATTTGCCCCAAAACATCAAAGTTGTAAGTGATTGCATGCAACATTTTCCTACAGAAGATTAATTCTTTCCACTTCAGCCCCAACCACACAAGATTTTGAGGTGCCACTGTTCACACCGCGTTCCGTCACGGATCACTTCAAATTTTGGTTTTTCTAACAGAGGAATCGATGGAAATCTTCATATTTATCAAACTAGAGAGCAAAAGATTCGCCATTTAAACAAAATATCATGAACCGCAAGTAACATTTTTTTTTGGTGCACAAAACAATCGAATGCTTGGTAATAGTTCCAATACTGTCTACAAAACAAAATTGCAGCATGCAATTAGGCAAAGAAACAGAGAAAAGAGAAACCTTCAAACACAACAAAGATGAAGGGAAACTGAAACCCCTCAAAATCTGTTTGAACTCCAATTTACAGCTAGGGTTTAGGAATTGGGAGGAGGAGGAGGAGGAGGAGGAGGAGGAGAACAACATACCTGAATCGAATCGAGGAAAGCTTCGATGACTACTTCTATTCCATGCTTCGATTTCGCAAAGGAATGGAAGCAGGGGAACAAATTTGTTGTGGCAAAAATTTGGTTTTTTTTGTATTTAAACCCCTTCGCTTTGCTTCTTTATATTTCCCTTCGTCTTGGAGTCTTCTGAGCAACACACCAAAGTGCACTACCATTTCGTCCGCATATAAGTTAAAGAGGATGTATGCGGAGAAGATATGGAACGTTTTTTTTCAAAAAAAAAAAAACACACCATTATTATAAAATCTTAGTTATTTACTCATTTTTATTTTTTATTAAAAACATTATAAAAAAAAGGTAATTGAGGAGGGTAGGTGAAAAGTTATGAAAAAATAAATAAAAAGAAAAAAAAACTCATGTCAGATAAAATCATAATAATTTTATGGACCTTCATTAATTTGATGGGCTTGGGTTTGGGCTTCTAAACATCCACTAGCAGTGGCATATGGCATGTAAGTTAAGTTTTTTTATTTAATAAACTACACTGGAAAAAAAATATTTAGAAATATAAATTAAAATTTTCCATAAATTGTAATATTGGAAGTTTAAATTTGAATTTATTTAAAAAAATGCCGCTTGACACCTCTAAAAAGATTTAAAATATTATTAATTTAAATTTTGGTGGAGTAAAAGTTCATTCAGATGAATCTTGAAATTCTAAGTGCACAACCTAAATTATGATTTGACAATAATTGATTGAAAATTATATTATAAATTTAAATTGAGGAGTTTGTTAGTTTGAAGTTCTAAAAAAAGAGGTCTACGAGTGTATCGTTTTATAACGTACGTATTTAATTTATGAATTTTAAGGTAATGTAGGCATATATTTTACTTTCCAAAAGGCACTATCTGAAAAGGCGCCATAAAAGTATATTTTAGTTATTTAGAAAATAACCAACAAGAATGGAGGTAGGGCTAGTAAGTTATTTTCTTATTTAAAAATATTTTTTGTTTGTGCAGGCATTTTTTATTAAAAATCCTATTCATTGTAATTAGAATACGATCATAAATTAGTTGAAACAAAAGAGTAACAATATAAAAAGAAAAATTAATGAAGATGCATAGTTAACATTATGTTACATAGAATATAAAATTTACGATAAATATAAAAATATTTAGAAGAAAAAAAATTAATATCTACCATAAATTTAGTAATTAATAATTTAAGAGATATATAAAGTAGGTAACATTTTTATTTTTAAAAAAAGAATAAACATTCGGCCTATTTGTATGGAGATTTTGGAATAAATAAATTATTATGAGGGGACCAAATTGGGTCCTGAAAATTGCCCAAAATGGTCCTTGCTCTCTCTGCCTTTGGTCGGTAGAATTGAATAGTACCTTAATAGTTTTAACATCGATAAACTTAAATTTAAAAAAAAAAATCGATAAAGATTATCAAATAGTTGAAGTGGAGTAATAATTATTTTTTATATAAGTATGTATATAATAAAAATTTTATTTTGACGTACATAAAAGAAATTTAACTGAAAACGTTAACGTATGACTCGGAACAAATATCAACTTATCTAAGTTCAAATCAAGTTTGGTTGATACACCTGGTTAGCTAGCAAGGGTGTGTCCCGGATTGAGGGACCGGGAGCTAGTAGCCCCGAGTTCGAGCCCCGAAGTCGTCAAATTTGGCCAGAGGAATATCGTTCTGCTCTTGTCTTCGACTCCGGATTAGTCAGGTGCTAGTAGCCATGGAGATCGGGGGCCCCGGGTAATCCAAAAAAAAAAGTTATCTGAGTTCAATAGTTGATTAAAATTTCAATATATGATCATTGCACTTGGATGATAGTCTAAAAAATAATATTGGTGAACATAATTAATATATATTAAAATTAATGAAAATCAGCATCTCAATTTTAATTTATGGATCATCAAGATTCACTTTTTACCAGCGTCGTCCGAAAATCAATTTAGTGATAGATTTGATGAAAAAGATGATGAAAACAAACTAAGTTTAGTTGTTGATAAGTATTAAGTTAAATATTAAAATAAATTAGAAAAAAAATGAAAGTATTTTCTACTTAAATAGGAAGCACAATGTTATTTATCTTCTCAATCACAGGACGTTAAATCGATGATAGATATTATTTTTTTTATTTTTCATAGATTTAATATCCTACAATTGAGAAGATATGTAACATGATCTCTCTATTTAAATAATGAACATCTTCGTTGAATCCTTAAAATAAATAAACTAACATCTTCAAAGTTAAAAATTTAAAATATTATTAGAAAATAAATTAATCAATATAACGTTCTAGTTTTTAATTTAAAACGGGGACGAATCGTATGAAGAAAAGGTAATGGAATGTCAAAATTATTAGACAACCAGAAAACTTGTAGCTGAAATAGTGAAAGGAAATTGATCCTCAAAATATATAAAATTATTTGTGTGATGCATTCCGTTCATCAATGGGGTTGAAAACGATCCGCAAAAAAATATTTTATATATTCTTTATATTTTTATTCTATAAGAACTTTTTAGATGAAAAAAAAATAAAAAATAGCCTGAATGCACAAAGAAGACTCTTTTGGCTTAGGATAAAATAAATAAAAGAAGATAAAGATTGTGACTGATGATATTAATTATGATATTAAGTGAAGGGAGAGTTAAAAGGGCGAGAGGGGTAAAAATAGGCTTATATAGACGGTTTAAAGTTGTGGAAGGTCAAAATTTGGTCTAATTTATTTTCATGTCCGAAGAAGTAGTTGACTTTGAAATAATTGTAATTTTATCTTTTCATATAAAATACAAATAGAAATATGAATTAAATTATCTAAAATTTGGAAAAAAAATAAAACAATTGAAGAAATACAAGAAGATTGATCCTCAAATAATATAAAAAAATTAGTATAGGACTATTTTCATTTACCTTACTCGAACTATAATGAATTTTAGATTTATCTCTAAATTATAAAATCGAGCAAAAATATGTCTAAATTTTTCTCGATTAATCAGTTTTATTCATCAATCTAATTTTCTATTTTAAATCTTCACTACTAGAAAAGTCCAAATTTGCTACAGAAATTTGTGACGGGCGAATATCCCTCACAAATTGTGACAGAAATTCTAACGAAAAAAAAATCCCTTAAAATTTTGACGAGTAAAGCCCGTCAAAAATTCTGACGGTCGAGCAACCCGTCAGAATTTCTGACGGGTGAAGCGCCCATCAAAAATTCTAACGAGTCGAACTCATCATAAATTCTGACGGGTGCACCCATCAAAAAATAATAGCCTGTAAATCCTTCCCCTTCACCCGTGAATGCACATCAAATCCGTGGGGGATAAAAAAATATTTTTTTTTATTTTATGAGAGAATATATCCATAAAAAACCGTAAAAAATGCAGCTATAAGAATCTCCCCCCCTCTTCTTCACCCGCACACGAACTTTTTATGGCGTCTACCTGTTATTTCCTCCATCTTCTCTCGCATGTAACGGTATTTATTTTATATTTTTTTCTGCATAGTAGTGGCTCGCAAAGGTACGATGACCCTGCGCAACCAGTCGCAGGGGTCGTCGGCGACCCTTGCGCGAGCTCTCGCGCAAGGCCCCTGCGCGCGATCGCACATGCCCACTTGGGCCCCTGGGCGATCGCGCGTAGGGGCCCATTTTTTGTTCATTTTTTAATATTAATTATGCTTATGTTAATTTTAGTTAATTTTTTGTTTAATGTTTATTAGTTAACATATTTTACTTATGTTGACTAATTTAGTGTAATATTATTGCTAATTTAATGTCGATTATTTTAATATTTTATTTATGTTATTTAATTTTATGTGATAATTGTTTAGTGTATTTTTTTGTTATTTTTAATGTTACTTGTTATTTTAAGCTATTATTTTTTTATTATTTATATTAAAAATAGCTAATTGTTTGTATATTGCTTACTTATTTAATTTTATATTAGTTGATTAGCTTACTTATTTACTTTTAATATTAATTACGAAATTGCTTGAATATTGTTGTATTCATTTAGAAGTTATATAATCATTGCAGAAAAATATTTCCTCCGTAAATCGTTGATGGATGTATAATTGAACAAATCCTAGTCATAGAGGACTTACACAAAAAATTATGAATGGAGTTGAATATTTCATAAATTTTGTGTGTCAATCGTCTCAGTATCTACGAGAAGGAACAAGTAGATGTCCATGTTTAATATGTTATAGTACAAAATTTTAATCAATTGAAATTGTTAAAGTTTATTTATATAAAAAAAGTTTTTAAACCTAATTATTAGTATTGGGTCGACTTTGGAGAAGAAGAACTTAGTTTTAATAGTAATGAAGAGTTAGTTAATTGGTTTGCATCAGAAGATGATGCAATTCATAGATATGAGAATTTAGTTTATGATGTTACATCAATACAATATGGACATGTTAGATTTTATGAAGAGTCACATAATGAAAAAGCTGAACAATTTTACGAATTATTAAATACTTCAAGTCAATCGGGTCGGAGTGTGAAACTCATTATGAATTATCATTGACCGTTCGGATGTTGAGTCTTAAGTCAGATAATAATATATCACATGCATGACCCGTCACTATTATGAAAATATTGAAGGAGGTGACATTGACAGGATCAAGAATTCCATTGAATTATTATAGAATAAAAAATTAATTTTTAAACTTTCATCGGTAAAGATAGATTGTTTATAAAAATGGATGTATGTTATTTTATAATGACAATATAAATTTGAGGGAATGCAAGTTTGGTATAAATTTTTAAATATTATGTATAGAAATAAAAATACAATTCCAATTAAAAGTATGCAAAAATATATATTTTTCTATGAATTCAGTTTTATTCATCAATTTAATTTTCTATTTTGATCTATACAATTATTATTTTATTCTTTTTAGTAAAAAAACACTCTTTGTCTCTCCCTCCTCTTCTCTCTACTCTTCTTCACCTCTCTCTTTCTTCTTCTTTATTTATTATGTGTCTCCCTCTTTCATCTCTCTTTCACTCTTCTCCTTTTGAGAGACGAGAGAAAAAGAGGAGAGGAGTAGTGAGAGAGAGAATAAATATTTTTTTAATAGAAAGAAAAAATGATAATTTAATAAAGTAAACTAATATGAAAAAATAGAAAAACAAATTGGTAATAAAATTAATCAATCGAGAAAAAAATTAAATCTACTTTTGTCATATTTTATAATTTAAGGATACATTTAATATTTTTGGTAAATCGAAAATTCGATTAGTTTTTTTTTATTTACCCTTATAATTGTTAACACAAAGCTATCATGGGCAGTGGCGCCCAAGCAAATGGATGGATCAGTGGCTGCAGGTTGTAGGCCACGGCCAGACGACGGGCCTACTGGCTGTAATGTACGGATACTAATATATGGGAATGAGTGGTGTTACAAATAATTTTAAGTACATGAGTATTAGGAAATATACTATTGAAATAGATACATAAATTTGAGCAAAATTATGAATGGATTCAATTTTTGAAATGAGAAATCTCGAATAGAATATGAGCTAACCTAGTTTATTATACTCTTAACGGGTCTAAAAAAAAGTTTAGTTCAAAATGGCTAACTTGTTTTCGAATAATATTCGTAGTGTTATTTTCACTTATCCCTTTAATTATATTTCTAATGCCGCACACATATTTTAATATCAATGGATTACTCCTCTTGAATAATTATATGTTCTCATCATCTAATTATATATATGATGGGACATTCCTTAGGAGGTGTTTCTTATATATATTTCTTTAAAATCATTAATAATCTAAATTTAAAATTATTTGAGTTTACTAGATTGTTATGTTAACTTATTTTAATATAATACGCTTGATTGTTTAACCATGCATATTCACATTATCTTAAAAAAAATTGTCTTTTCATATTATCATTCAAAGGATAATCATACTTATATTTCTTTTTCGAATTTGTCCTTCTATTTTTTTTTTTGCATAAAAAAATAGTATACAATAAAATATACCATTTCATAATAACAGTACAAATAATAATAATATACTATAATAATATATTAATGATAATATACTATAATAATATATTAATGATAATAAAAAATAATATTTATATTATATTTTTGTTATCCTATTATGAATAAAATTATATCACTAATTATAGATGTTATATTTTTTATTTTAAAAGGTATTAATTACTTGATACATTAATTTAATAATTTATGATCTAATTTATAAGTTTTAGTACAGAAAATGTCGACACTGCGCTACACATTCTTTTTTCCCTATAAAATTTTTAATTTGGTAATATCTATATAGAATATTTTAGTAAAATAATAATCCTGAATTGCGAGTTAGATTATTTATCTATAATAAATAGCACATTGCAAATAATTTAATAGGTGACAATCTTTTTATAAGATAATATAGGTGATCAGATAATGAGAGTTAATGCACTAACGTCTTCTAATTCGATATGAAGTAATTGGAGCTCAAATTATTATTTAAAAAATTATATGATTTGGATGTAAGATTCAAAATAAAATAAACTAGTCAAAATCAAAATTATTAAGATCAAGATTTTACATAGAATCATAAATTGCTAGAACAACAATCAGATAAGTATCATAAGATTTTTTGAATGATTTTACAAAAATCATAAAGATCTTACAAATTATATAATATAATTGACAAATAATTAATATAAAAAAATTGTATGATATATCATAAAAGATTGACATCTTATTCATTTTGATCGAAACAAATACTTTGATATACTGAAATGGCAACGAAAAAGAATATAAATTGAATTTCCTACAAGTTATTTATTTAATTGTACTGATGTCATCGGCTTTCACTACCGAAGAAAAAAATAAAAATAAAAACTGTTGTCCTGTGTAAGTTCTATAGCTTAAGACCTGCACCAGTTGCATGAAAGCAATTAGAACCGGATATATAATTCCTTGATTATGACCATCGGAATCTATGTTTTGCAATGATACACCAATATTGTAAAATTCGGACCGGACGTCGACCCAGATAGCTCATCGAGTCAGGTCGGACCGGTCGGATCGTTTGAACCGAATGGTCGAACCGGTTGACAATAAATATATTTAAAATAATTAATATGTTAAAATTAAAATATAAGATGTCATATAATTACAATACATACAACTTTTTTATCTCAATTAATAAGTTCACAATATATTAATTACTAAAATTTATGTTTCGTGTTAATAAAAAATAAAAAAATGATATATATGATACATAATAATATATTTAATGATCAAAGTTTGATCAATTTTATAAAGCAACATAAATTAAACTAAATGAAACCTAAAAAAATAATATATGATCCAAAATAATATAATTAACTACTCTAGCATTTAATCAATTATACAAATTTAATGAATAAATAATATGCACTCGGTTTAGAGTATAAAATTTTTTTAGGATTTTTGAGAAAAAAAATATTTTTTTCTTTTATGCACCCGGTTCAACCAAAACCGGCGGTTTGGCCGGTCGAACCCAGATTTTGACCAGGTTTGACCAGTCCAAACCGGTTCAAAAGCCTTTTCGGTTCAACAGTAACCCATGACCCATTTTTGAAGTCGGATAACGGTTCGACCGGTCCAGTCCGGGTTTTACAACACTGTGATACACACATATTGTTTTCCAATTAATAGGAGTTGAGAAAGTAATATTGTTAGAATCCAAAAAAGAAAAAAAGAAACAGAAATGCTTCAGTTGAAGCATGAAAAAATTAAGATGCCATGTCTTGCATATAAAATTAATAAAATACATAGACATCCGCCGTTTACAACTTTTTAATATTCATTGCTGCTTTCTTAATTATTAGCACCGTATATTAATAAATTAATTATTTAATTAATTAATTGTACACTTAGCTGTCCAAGATTCCCAATCAGAAAACTAATACCCCTATCTGTTTCATTACTTAATTAACTGTTATAATTTAAGAAAAAAAGTTGTCACAACTTATGTTTATTATATAATGAATTCGACCACATGTCCATTCTCCAAACGTTACTTTTGAATTACTTATAGATTGAAGCATAATTTATATGATATTACTATTGCAGCACTACACAATTCTTTTGCCCTAAACATATATTATGCCTTCCAATTAATTTATTTTGAATAAGAAATATTACTTTCTTTATTTCGAGTTGAATCGTCTCATTAATTGATAAATAATAGGAAAAAAAGAATGTGTAGCGCACTTGTACAAAAATAAATGATATTTTCTATACAAGTGAACAGTGATCAGATTTTTTTTTACAAGCGAACAGTGATCAAATTTTTTTTTACAAAGAGTAACTTTTAGTGCACTAAAGTGTGCTACAAAAGTGCCCTCTAAATAATAATATGAACTTGTTTTTGCTTAAATAAAGGTAATATGATTACTCCGTGAGACCTTCGTGCTCATAAAAAGGGGAAATTCTGCCTCCTTTTTTTAATAATAATTATTATGAAATATAATTTTATCTTTTTTTAAAAAATATATTAAATGAAAAAAAACAACTTCCGACCTCGCTTGTTATATATATTAAATATTTCTTTAACACTTGGTTTTTCTGACTTTTTTTTATAATTAAAGAGGTAAGAGTAAACAATTTCCATTGTAGATCTTAAATAATGCAGAAAATATAAAACTTTATGAAAACTTCTTTCATAACATAAAATATTTACGGAAGTATTACATAACATAAATTGTCTCATAAATAATTATTACATTATTTGGAAAGAAAATAATATAGAGACAATTTAACTTAGGACCACTAAAATAAGAAATATTTAATTTTAAAAAAAATTTTAAAGAGCACATGATGTATCCGAATACATCATCGTTAAATTCAAAAAATATACTAATTTATGATTTACAAACGAGGATAAATCATTAACGCTTTACAATATTGATCAGAGCCAACTTTAAATTTAATTTTTGAGATTGTGTGTATTTCGAAAAGCAAATAATAAAGTTTAAAATAATATTTACTAGTTTGATTACGTCAATAAAGTGTTTAATAAATTAATTTTCTCATTAATATTTAACAATTAAATACAAATTCATAGTAAGCTAATTTAAAAAACTTTTAACATATAAGATTTAAAGGTTCAAATTTTTATTCCAAATTATGTATTCTTATTATAATATCTTCTTCTTATATTTTCATATAATTTTCTGTTAGAAAAAAATCAAACATAAAAAAATATTTTTTTGTTGATTTTAAGTATAAATATTAATTGTCGCTTGCTAATCATTATTCATTATTTATATGACTATTCACTAATTAATTATTATTCGCTCATTAAATCACGTCAAACACCACCATTGTCAAATGTGTTATGGTTGATTTTTTTTTTCACTAGCGTAATTGTGAATATATTAATAACTCATGTTAAGAAGTTAAAAATTGTATATAATACATTATGCATATACCCCATATGCATGGGATATTTCTTTTATACTTAAATATAAGTCTATTTTTTTTTTTAAAAAAAAGAAAGCCACCATTGATCAGTTTTCAGTAATGATATTTTTAAAATTCGAACTTAAAATCTCTAGTATTCAAATTGAATCCACTTGAATCAACTACTGGTAAGGCTAATTATTTTCTGATGGGATTTTTAGTAGAACAAAAAAGACACGGTCATACCCATAGATTGGATAAATGATTATGTGCACCTGTTACTTGCTCGAAGGCCCCAAAAATTAACAATTAACACAAATTATGGCTAGAATAAACGTACATTGCACAAATATGCATTAATTGATGAATAAATATCAAATCTCTTCTTCATCAATCTACGCATAAACCTAGTACGCTACATATCATCACATATTTACTTCTTGTGGTAGATTATGTGAAATATTACATCACTTTATTTTATTTTTAACTTCAAAAAAATTCAAGTAACATTTTTATCGACACTCGAATTTCTACACACAAAATTCTAGAATATTTATAAAAAAAAAAGATTACATGGGTTGTACCATNGCTACATGCATAAATTCATAAAATACGCATAATTTTAAATGAATATTTTTTATTATGATTATAATATATTGTTTTTTAAAAAATATGCCTCTCATGCACTTTATTTTGATGTTCGGAATTATTATTCATTAAGTAATATAATATATTAGTCGATTGAACCCCATAAAATTATTGGATAACATTAATTTGGTCCAACAATCCAGCTCGTGGATCGACAAGCTCCCATCAAACCAACCCATCGACCCATGTACAGTAATGCTTTATTATATATTTAATTATATGCGTATTAAAGCATGGTCCTAGGTTGGTATATGTCCCTATTTAATACCATTGGCAAGTACTATGTTACATATTTAATAAATAAATCGGTCCAATCGAAATATAAAAAAGAGTATAACGCCACATGAATTAGTTGATGTTATATTTTTGCCCTCGTTGTTAGATACCCATTCGCCAATAAAAGTTTTATGTGCTTGCATGTGCATGACCATCTATAATATATAATATTTGTATTAATTATAAGATCGCCATGGATCAAAGCGCCGATTAGATCTACTTCAATCAACATTTAATTTGGTGATCAAATTGATTAAAAGAGTACTTTTATGATTAAAGAAAATGCACTTTGTTCTTGTTTTTGTTTTCCGGGCATATGAAGCATAAAAAAATGGGAGTAGAGCAACCCACTCCGCACTCAAGATGTAGAATTATTATTTATTATTTTCTTTTTCGATATTACTTGTTTAACTCCTTTCGACTTTCAAAATATTTTCACTGAACCTCAAATGCCCAATGCCATTGTTAAATTTATTTGTATAATAATTCGTTAACCTTTCAATCCTTACTCATTTACCTATTTATTCAAAAATAAAAAATAAAAATCAAATGTAGTCATGGAGTATGAGGTGAGGGTGAGTTCATTTGATTTGTTTACTTTATCAGAAAAAATATAATAAATTAAAGAAAGGTAAAAGGGTATGTATATTTTTTTTTAAAAAAAAGATTATTAGAAAAGTTAATGTAGTCATGGAGTATGCGGTGAGGGTGACTTCATTTGATTTGTTTGCTTTATCAGAAAAAATACAATAAATTAAAGAAAGGTAAAAGGGTATGTATATTTTTTTTTAAAAAAAATATTAATAGAAAAGTTTTTTATTTTAGGCACTTGGATTATGTGAAAATATAATATTTAAATTTAAAAGATAAATTAAAAATATGTGATAGTTTGAAAAGGATCACCTTTATTAATTTGTTTTGTCAATTAGATAATTTATTTGATCAATTATCATGATTATCAATCATGATCTAAGAAACATTTATGCATTTGTGGTTGAATTAGTCCAACAGGTATATACTAATTTTTCTGATGAGTTATATGATTTTGATAGTCTTCAATATATACAAATTATATGGTATTAGTGTAACGCCCCAATTTCATTCAAGAAATTGTTCGTTTTGATCTTATAGCTCACACAAATTTAAAACGCATCTTGAATGGCGAAGATGGTGGTCACTTATAAGCCCATGATCACCTCCGTATTTTGATCATGTGGGACTAAACCTGATTTTGCCTTGGGTCCTTACATTCTCTCCCCTCGCACGCGAGGTTGGCTCTGATACCAATTTATAACGCTCCCAATCTCATTCAAGAAACTATTCGCTCTGGGCCCATAGCTCGCACGAATTTAAAACGCGTCTTGAATGATGAAAAGGGTGATCACTTATAAGCAGATGATCACATCCGTGTTTTAATCATGTAGAACTAAATATGACTTTGCCTTGGTCCTTACAATTAGTGACAGGATTAAAATGTGATTGTAAATGATAGAAAAAAACTAATGATGGAAGTTATGCCACTACTCGGCAGCTAATTAAAGCATTTCCCAATCACAAAAAAGGTTTTATGTGCCCCTTCTTCTATTTAGTGTGTTTCCAATAGCAATACAAGAAGGAACCACACCATCATATATCATCACCACCATCATCAACCAGATACTTCTTCTTCTAAGCTCTCTCTCTCTCTCTCTCTCTCTCTCTCTCTCTCTCTCTCTCTCTCCACCACCACCACTAAAACTATTCTCCCCCTCTCGGATTCTTCTTATTCCCCTACAACTTTCATTATCCTTTATCTTTTCATCTCTTTATGCTTCTTTTTATCTTCACTCATGGCGGTCTTTGGTAGATACCATCAGATCTGGGCATCACAGTGGTCATTCCAGTATATGATTTCTGTCTCTAGCTGCCTGCATATTTAAGTTGGTGCAATTAAGATGCATGGATAGATCATGGGATTGGATTCCTTCCAAGTATTTGTTGATTAATTCATGCTGTTTTGATCTATTGTTCCTTTTGGACAAGAGGGCCAACACGTGGATACCTAATTAACTTGGTTAATTTGGTGCCCTTCCATGAGAGAAGAGGAAGAACTGCTTGCTTGCTTGTGCTGGTCATGTTGCCTTGTTCTTTTTAGCTCTTTTTTGTTCTTTTCTTGACACTATATTTGATCCAAATCTAAAGATAGGTCATTATTTCAGTTCTCTCTCTCTCTCTCTCTCTCTCTCTCTCTCTCTCTCTCTCTCTCT
>LTAE01005873.1:11896-27112 GCA_001647135.1 Pontederia paniculata | reverse complement strand
CTCTCTCTCTCTCTCTCTCTCTCTCTCTCTCTCTCTTTCTCTCTCTCTCTTTCTCGCCTATTTTTCATAACATTATACCTAACAATGACAAGATTAGATATTGTTTTTTCTGTACAAACATTAAGTCAGTTTATGCATTCACCAAAAGAGTGACACTTAGAAGCTGCAAAACGAGTCATTCGTTATATCAAAGAGCAACCAGGATATGGTATATTTTTTCTGCAGATTCAGATATGCAAATCAAAGCCTTTTGCGATTCAGATTGAACATCTTGCCTAATTACAAGGAGATCGGTGACAGGATATTGTGTTAAACTTGGAGAAAACTTGATTTCTTGGAAGGCAAAAAAAACAAAATACAGTATCTAGGTCCTCAGCTGAAGCAGAATACAGGAGCATGGCATCAACTACTTCTGAAATAGTATGGATTAGAGCAGTCCTTAAAGATTTGGGTCTGAATTGTTTAAAGTCAGCACAATTATTTTGTGATAATAAGGCAGTCATCCAGATTGCTTCGAATTCAATGTTTCATGAGAGGACTAAGCATATAGAGCTTGATTGCCATTTTGTAAGAGAAAAGATTATAGATAAAATTTTGCAGCCACTGCACATCCCCTCAACTGAACAATTGGCGGATGTCATGACTAAGAGTCTTGGATCTTCTCAGCATGAATAATTGGTTAGCAAATTAGGAATGTTAAACATTCATAGATATGTCAACTTGACGGGGGATGTTAGAAAGCCAAGTTGACAGTTATACATAACTAATCCACGTAAGCATGAGTTGTATGATGTAATGAGCTGGAGGTAATTAATACAGTTAGCTATAAAAGGGAGGTTGATGTAATAGTTTGGGATAGATTTTAGAAATAAAATTTTCTTTTCTTTTACCTCCAATCTTCTGGTGCGATCATTCTTGTAGCCTTCATTTTTTTTCTTAATAGATAGGTAACAAAGAACATCCTCTTAGCACGTTGACATGACTTATAAGAATTTATCGATACTACTGTTTATTAGTTATCTTTTAATAGTTAAACTAAATGTGTTGAAATTTCAGAAGACCTCTCCATTTCCACCAAACCTACTTTAATAGGTAATCTGATTAAAAACACAAAGAAAAAAACTAAGTTCTCTCTCTCCCGTAGTACATTAGAAAGATCCGAACAATAGTTTTGAGTTAATAACTATAAAATAATAACAGTCAAGAGAGTGATGATGAGTGAGATATGTAATTCATTGTATATAGAAATTCAATTCCGGTAAGTACATTAGAGAACTACAACTTTTGTCAATGACATTGCATTTACTTTCTCTCTGTTGTCTCATAATGCAATAGGAGGAGGTCCGTTCGTAGCTTTTTAAGCGAGCATGTTTTCCCTCCAAATAATTATTTCAAAAATAACAATGAATTCAACTTTTTAGTTTATTTGAGGAGTTTGGAATTTTTAAAAATAATTGTTAGTTTAAGAGTATCTCTCACATAATTATATCATACTATAATTTTAGTTATGACTTTATATAAATAACAATTATTTTCTTACTACTTTTTCATGGAACAAATAGTTTGAAAATAATAATAAATTAGAATTTCATATTTTATTGATTTACTTGAGTTAGAGTTCATTTTCAATAATTATTATTTTAGTACTTTTTTATTTTTTTCAAGAAAATACAATAATTCTGGAAGTAACAATAAGTTCATATTTTTAATTTACTTAACTTAGAATTTTTTGAAAATATTTGTTATTTTAAAAACATTCAATACATAATTATTTTGTAGTGTAATTTTAAATTTTCTTAATCTATTTTAGTTTGACTCTTTGAAAATATTTTTTTCCCTACCTTCCTAATTTTCCAGTGAACAAATATTCTGAAAATAATAACAAAGCAAAATTTCATATCTTATTTATTTGCTTGAGTTAGGGATTTTTTAAGTAATTATTACTTTTTTTTATTTTTTGGAGAAAAATAATCTCTAAATAATGATAACTTAATTTTTTTTTAAATTTTCTTGACTTGACTTTAATTAGGATCTTTGAGAATGTATGGAAATTTTATTTTATTTTATTTAAATTTACTTGAGTTAGGACTCTTTGAAAATAATTATTACATGTTTTCTTTATTTGTTTTATAGGGAAAGAATAATTTCAAATATTTTAAGAAAATTAATCAAGTGTAACAAGTGAATACAATAGATTTATTGAGATTATTTTTTTATTATTTTTTGGTTCTTAATTTACTTAAATTAGGTTATTGTAAAATAATTACTAAATTTTTTGTTTATTTTTTTACACTTTAAATATTCTTTTTAAAAGAAATATTTTAAAATAATTATTTAAATTAATAATCTATAAAATTGAAGAAGCAACACGTAACATAAGATTCATCATCTTATATATGTATACATATACATTAAAATATAATTATTTTATAACAATTAATAGTTTAAGTCAAACTCTTTAAAATTAAATTATAAAAAAAACTAATTATGGATAGAAATTTGAAACTTGGAAGATAAGAAATTCCAATCGGATCGTCATAGTATCCGTGTCAAATCTTACATCACCCCACCAATCAAATCCATGCTACCGGCGGGTCCCATAGATTATGGTTTGCCACCCATACGTAGCTGCTCATTGCCTACGTCAACAAAACCCTCCCCGCTTCGGAATCCTTCGACCGCTATGAATCGAAGTCTCCAACCAAATGCTATAAATACTCACGCGAAGTCGCGATGAAGACACACCGAGCAATCTTCGAAAACAAATTCCCAAAAACCTTGTTGGTTTCGTGATCCAACCATGGACGACTTCTTCCTCACCTCCGACCCCTGGAGCGACTTCTTTCGGGCAACCCGCTCTCCGACGCACATCCACGGCGACCTCTTCATGACGCCGGCGTCCTCCTCATCGCGCCCACATCGCCGTCCCGTCATGTCGCCAATGGCCTCCACGTTGCACTCACATAACCGTCCCACAGCTCCGGCTCCTGTTCACCGTTCCGCAGCTCCGGCTCCTTCTCACCGTCCCCCAGCTCCGGCTCTTGCTCGAAGCCCCAGGGTCGTCTCCATACCCGTCGAGGTGGATGGTGGGGATGGCCGCAGGGCATCGTCGTCGGTGAGGGTTTTGACGTCATGGAAAGCTGCGACAACGATCCAGAAAGTGTTTCGCGGGTTCGTGGTGCGAAGGATGGTGGGGAAAGTGTCTCGGATTGCAGCGGAGATGGACGCAATAGAGAAGATGATGACGTTCAAGGAGGAGTGGGAGAAGATCCGGTCCCAACCACGGGAAAGGCTACGGGTTGGCGACACGCTGATGGGGCTGCTCCTCCGTCTGGATTCGGTGCGTGGTGTCAGGGAATTCCGCCGGAAGGTGATCCGACGGGTAATCCGTATGCAGGAGATGGTGGACTCGACGCCAGAGAACCCACTTGAAGAAACCCCACAAGTAGCCGCGGACTCCCTGCTTTTGTATTCGGAAGGGAAGGAAACCACAGCAGAAGAAGAAACCAAAAAGAGGGAACTCATGAAGCAAGAAGCGAACGACATCTACTGTGACGCCATTGTCAGAGAAGAGGACGTCGCCTTCGAAGCATCTGACGAACTTCAGACTTCGAATGCGATGGAAACGCGTGACGGTGATGAATTCATGGTGATTTCGGCGGATGAAGATAAGCTCAGCTCGTCGCCCACAGTAGCAGAACCGGAGACGTTCATGGAAAGGTTAAATCTGGTCACTGATTACCTTGTTCCAACTGCACCGCCGGAGATGGAAATGAATGAGGTGTTGGATAAGGTGTTGGGCGACAACAGGAAGCTACATCAGCTCGTGGCCACTCTACACGAGCAAAGTGTGCAGCAACACGAGCTGCTTGAGGCGCTGGTGAGCAGAGTGTGCAATTTGGAAAAGACTCTACTAAACATGGAGAACGAAGAAACAGACGAAGAAGAACTGTAACAGCGCAGTTGTTTTATTCTTTCAGTTCCTTTTTTTTTTTTTGATAATTTTTTATCCACACTTAGTTACAGGTGTTTGCCCCTTCAATTTAGTTTTCATGGGTTGAGAAATAAAATTTCGACTATGTTATTTCTTTCAGTTCTCTTTTTATAATTTCGTTAACAGGTGTTTTTTTTATAATTGTTTTATCCACACTCAGGTAATCTCATTCGTAGGTTAAAAGAAATATAGACATTGCTATTCTAACTCATATAACATAAATTGGAGAAGTTGTTTAATGCTTCAAACTAATTGATGTTAGTATTATTTTCATTTGAGACTCTTAAACTATAACCTATTTATTAGTCATTTAGTATCCAATTACAATATTTCATTTTATTATCATTTGAGAAAAAATTAAAAAAAAACCTACAAAAAACAGTTTGCCATTTAAGGTAAAAAAGAAAAAAATATTTTATTTTGTTTTTTTTTATTTCTTTAAATATTAATAAAAATTACAAATATAATAATTATGTAAAGAAAAGAAAAGTTAACAAAAGAATTGAGGGTGAGATAAAGTTAAAATATGGTAAGAGATTTATTTTGTTTTTAGTCTGGGGTTTAAAGTGAAAAATCAAATACTCGAAGAAAAAAATGAATATGTCGTGCATTACTTTATTAACATCATGTTAAATATTAAAAATATGAGAACACATAAAAAAATATTGATTTCACTCAACTTATACTACATTTCTTTTCATGTCAATAATATCAAGTTGTTAAGCTCGAAGCATGAATACTATAAGGTGTCTTTTCCAATAATCGAACAAATTAGGAAAAATGCATGTCTTGTAGGAAACACATGAAGATATCATTCAACTCTAAGTGTGAATGCAAGTAGCTTTAGTTTGATGTATTTATTTTTTTAAGTTGTCCCTTTACTATTCGAGAGCAATTGGATATAAATTAAATTTTATAACAGTATAATGAGCATAATGATTAGAAAGCGAATATGATACCACTATAATATTAAAGTTTAATGTTGTCTCAAGTCGTACATTTAATTATAACAAAAAAAATATCGAACTTTTTTCATTTCTAACTATTCGAACTTGATATTCACAAGTTATTAAGATCCTATTTGGCACATTTTTAAACTCAGCGTTTTGATACGCTTAATTATTATTTATATTATACAATTATTATTTTATACTACATAATTATTTTATTAACTTATAAATTATTTGCTTAGTTATTTATTTTTTTTATTATTTATTAATATTAAAATAGTTAAAATGCAAATGTGTTATTAAATTTGTGATACATATATTAATATAAATTATTTTTTTTTTAGTTATTTTATTTTTATTGATTGATTCAAATGTTATATTTGTCAAATATTTTTATTAAATTTAATAATTAACTTATTACCGCTAATTATTAATTTAAATTTAGCAAAATAGTAAATAAATTGCATAACGACATAATCAAGAGGAGAAACTACATAAATGCAATAACTGATTCAAACTCGTCCCGAGTGCCACCAGTTAAAAATGGTACATAAAAAATATCTTCGGTAGAGAAATGTAGTATACAATGTACACTACGAACTGTGACACTTGATGAAACGTCTGCTGTAGAAGAAAAAAAGAAACCAGTTGGATGACCCCAAGAGACCTTAAGTTTTTTTCAGCTGGAATGCAGACACCTCCACACATGTATCTCCTCTGTTGAAGACTAACAAACTTTGCCCAGACGCTGTTCTTTCCACAATTTATACTTGTCCACATTTTCTTAAGCAGCCCACACCATCTTCCTGATACTCTTGCCGCGTAATCCAGAACTCAGGTGCTTCCTGCTTTCATAATATCAAAGAATTAGACAACTTATAAGTGTCCATAATAAATTCCGAAAATCAATTCCTTCAAAATCAACTTATAGGACTACAAGCAAAGCAAAGTATGTCATGAATTTTTTTTCCTTTTCCTTAACTAAATAGGGAAGTTTCATTAAATTGAAATGGACAATACCTTCATAATTCCAGAAAGAACTGCACCTCCCAGGTAGACCATATGTTTCCTGCGTGGAGGATCCTCGATTCGCTGTCAAACCTTCTGATCAAATCAAAGACAAAGGTGATGAAACACATTTTCACAGCATAAAGATCTTTAGGTTTCGAAGCCTCCAGATCCACTTGTTGATTTTTAATAAACTTCTCTTTAATTTGTCCCAGCTATATTCATGAAAGTTATCGGCTATTCTTTGAGAAATCGAGTTTGAGAATCTAGCACATTTTCATCAAATAGCAGCCCTTGAAAAACAACTAAGAAAGGATTTTAATTTTGCATGAGCTAGAAAGTGAGTCTGATAATTCTTTTTTTTGGTAATTCATCTGATCATACTTTCACCTCCAAAACAAAATAAATTTCATTTAATCAATATAGCTTGGAAATGTATGCAAACAAGAATGACAATGGAAATTGAGAAAGTATATAAAAAAGTTTCCGTATTCGTCAATCTAATTGTGGAAGAGCATACATAAACAGAAAAAGTTCATAATGCATTAACACTATTTTTTTTAGAGGGAGAATTGATTTTTTTAAGAGGAATTCATTATCACTGATGGCAACATGAAGAACAAACACTGCAGATTTTTCCTTTTTTAAGGGAAATATTGCAGAATTATCTGGAACATATTTTGCTGGTGAAAGTTCAGATGCTTCATTGCTTAGATTAAGTACTAGAATATGAATATTCCTTCAGTCGATCCTTGTTTCCCTTCAGCACTACTTCAAGATATCTATCAAGAATTTCCGTTTCCAAGCTGTGAAGAAAGTAAAATAATAGACAAGATAAATGTTTCCATGTGATAGCATTTATTTCTAGGAAGGTTGAGTAGCCAGTCAAATGAAATAACATATATCTATTTGGTTCATAACACAAGATGCAGAACTCTAGGAGTTTGTTTTGGCATACATGTTGAAAAACAGAATGTTTGTAGAAGGCTAGAAAGTATCTTATATCCATACATAACCAGATCCGTTTTGCTTTTAAAAAAAAGCAGGAATTTGAGTTCTTTTATTTTTGTTTTTGTAGAAAACATGATGTTTGAGTTAGAGATATCAGACATGTCAAACATCCATACGTAGCCACAACCAAGTGAAGATTGAAAGCGTTTCAATGCTCCTCATAAAAGCTGTCTATGCATTTGAATTGACATAGGAAAATTGCTGATAGCCACCCTCATTGAGTAAACATTGCTATCTATATGTTATTTGATATATATCGCAAACATTTGACATATTATAGAGCAAACCATTCACATAAATCTGCATTGGTTAAATTATTACAACTCTTTGTGTAGCAACATCGACTGATGAGTTACATGTGCTGAGGTTCCACTTCTGAGTTCACAAATGAATTATAGTAAAGAACAGAGTCAAAGGATCCAATGTGTTTGTGAAACTGCATAAACAGAACCATAAGTAAGTTATCTGAAGGAAGACTTACCGACTAGGTAAACCAGGGTACATGGTACTCCCTCCACTAAGAACTATATGTTGGTAAAGCTGTCAAAATTGAAGAATTTATAAGACTTCAGCAGGTCTCCCATAGCAAATAATGGCACCTTACAAAATATTCTAGTAAGTGTAACATGATACCCGTGTATTTATTACCCTATGTTCATCTACAGGCTTCTGACCTGAAATAACTAGGATTAATTTAAAATTAAGATATCAATAACCAAAATCATTTTCCAATCATTGATTGATAATCAATCTTTAGCGGAATCTTTTTATCTGATGAAATCTTCCTTTTGTTTAAAAAAAAAGAGGATGTGATGAAGGATATTGGTTTATTGCTTTAGTATCAATAATGAACAAAAATAATAGAACGAATTAATTCAGTTGGATAAAGATGAAATTACATTTTATGCGTAACAGGTTACTTAAAAGAAGATAAGACTGCCACAGAATCAAGATAATATGAAATGCACACAGATTTACAAGAAATAGGAAATCTTTTTAGTTTCACGATTTTGACTAATACACAAATAAAATATTTGCTAGAAACTTTTTGTCACATATAGAAGATAAGATGGTACTTACCGTCATTCTGTTATCAATATCCATTTCTTGGATGCAGCGAAAAGCCGTGTCAGCCATTCCGTTGCCTTCAACATCAATGAGTTCCTATAGAAATTTTGCTTGTATTTAAGCTGTAATGATTAAATGTAAGATGCAATATGATATGGACTTCCTCTTCCTAGTTATTGGACAATGAAATGCGACAAAAAAATAAAGCACCTATGCACCATATGTAGGAAATGAGTGCTCATTACATTTATCACTTGTGTTAGTAACGGCTACAGTGTACTGATCCCCTATGATCAGAAGTTCTGAGAACCATCTCAAAACAATCTGGGATGCCATGAACAATTGATGAAATGACAAATTAAATAACCATATATCAAGAAACAGGCAGTCTATTCATTTTTTCCTGAATCATGTTCAATTATTTGAATTAGGCTCGGTCAACCGGAATATATATTATCCATAAGGGGGATCGTCCAATTGAGAAGATCCATTGTGAAAAGAAAGATATATCTATTTTCTTTAGTTATTCATGTCCTCTAAGACCAGAATATGCTGTATAATGCAGATGAAAAGAAAGAGAATTATACAGATGACATTAGGAAATATCGCAGACGCAAAGGATGTACCGGAGTAAAAAGAGCCTCAGGAGCCTGAAAGCGTTCAGTGCCAACTTTAATAACTCTTCCATCTGGCAGCTGAGGATCATGGCATGAACACAAAAGTATGATATGCATTAAATGGGGAAGGATAGAAGGGAAACCAAAAACAAGTTGCTGACAGATTCATAACAACTTCAAGGAAATAATCATAAATCTAATGATAGATTAATCATTATATAACATTTATATGTGAGCTATAAGCTATTCTCAGTCTTAGGTAAAAGTGAGCATGTGTGTCATCTGAATCAAGTTAAAAATTCGGTCATCTAAGGCATATGTTTATTTTATTACATGGTATCATATAAGTTCTAAGTACATATGGCATGCTCAAGCATTTCAAGCTGCAAGTCTTATGGATTTTAAGTCAATTTGAAAACTCAAACAGTACTATTACCATTTATTGAACTCATAATTATGATTATAATACTCAAAAGTATATATGCATGAAATGGGGAAAATAGAAGGGAAACCAAAAACAAGTTGCAAATTTACAAATTCACAACAACTTCTAGGAAAGAAAATCAGAAATCTAATGATAGTTTAATCATTATTGCATTTGTATGTGAGTTATTGTCAATCTTAGGTAAAAGTGATTATATGTGTCATCTGAATCAAGTAAAAAATTCGGTCATCTAAGGCATATGTTTATTCTATTACATGCTAGCATATAAGTTCTAAGTACATACGGTATGAAGCATTTCAAGCTGCAAGACTAATCGATCATAAGTCAATTTGAAAACTCAAACAGTACTATTACCATCTATTGAACTTACAATTATGACTAAAAGGAGGATGCAGAATCTACTTAGTTACGATAAGTACTTCCCCTAGGAGTAGAAACAAATGAATAATAACATGAAAGACATATTCAAGGTCCCTCAAAAAGGCAACATAAAGATAATGTTGTTTGGCAGATAATAGTTTACATTACAGAACTAGATAAACAACTTACAGTGTAATTCTTGACAAGAATAGTGGTTTCTAGCCTGAACTGATATTCTCGCTTGTAATCATAACTGAAGCAGCACACAAACATTAATTAGACCTTAACTAAATGATGTTAAGTTACACTTGCTAGTAAACAACTTAATCAGGTGAACTTGATAAACTAACCTGATATAACATAGTTTTTCCTTTATTTCACTCACAGTTTCAAAATCTGCAGATTTATTCATGGCATACCTTCATAAACAAATAATGATGCACATAAATGAAATGTGAATCTGCAGAACTTGAAGATTATTTCCATTTTGTAGCTGGCCATATGGTATACCCTCGACGAGAAAGCAAATCCACGAGATAAGAAGTTATGTGCCTTCCAGCTACATTCATTCTTTTTGTAAGATGTGGAAACGAATAGCCATCAACAACAGGCACCTGCAACAAATAAAGGGCATGTCAGAAACTAGAGAAGCAAACATAACAGGCACAATGTCCTCGATCAATTTCCACATCACAGTAAAGAAAATGACCAAGAATTAGTGAAGGAGGTTTTACCGAGTATCTCTTTAGTTTATGAGCACTACTGGAAAGTAGTAACTGAAAACAATAGCAGGCTTCAAAATAGCCTGCTATTTTATTTCATTAAAATAGCAGGCTTCAAAGATGTTCATGCAAAATAGCAGGCTTCAAAATTAATATATCTAATTATGAAGAATAACATGAAGTTTATTTCATTAAAAACTAAGACACTAAATATGAGAACAATTTTAATGAATCATCATTTAATTAATACATCCAGCACTTGGAGTTCTTCAATAAGGTGAAGTAACGTACTCTGGTTTTTTCATTCACGTTACTTTCTTTAAAGTTCAACCCTTGAATAATCTTCCTGTGAATCCAGCTTGTTCTTATGTAGTTTAGCTTTTAAACTATGGATGTATGTTCTGTTGGTGTGCATGCTAGATACATGTAGACAATTGGAACTATAAAGTGATATGCACACTTTCAAACTCGGATCCTGCGAAAAAGATTAAACCAAAGAGAAAATTGACATTTATATGTTTATTTATTGATTAATAGCTCATCTCTTTTATGATTTTTATTAAATTAAATTAATATTTTTGTATAATTTGGTACTATTTATGTTATGAACTCTTATAGTTCAAATTGATGTGTTATTCATAATTTAGTTAAAATATTGGATGTCTTGTACTATTCATTATTTTTATTTAATTTTGAATATATCTATATGTATGTATGTATGTATGTATGTATGTATGTATGTATGTATGTATGTGTGTATGTATGTATGTATGTATGTATGTATGTTTGTACATATAAAAGCAAAGATGTCTCTTGTCACATGTCATGCCCACATTTTTTAAGTTATCTTTTAAAGAAAATATAAATAAAAGTTTGTTTAATAAGAAAATAATTGTTACATAAAAAAATGTCTTATAATAAAAACTTTGTTATACAATTATTCACAAAAGACCCCTAACTTCAAAGAAATAAGTAAAACTGAAGATAAAGTTAAGAAGAAAAAACTTTTACCATTTTATTTTTAAAATTATTTTATATTTGCAATAAGATATATAAGTATATTTTTGTTCTTTTTTTGGTCCCATATCCGATATTAGTGATCTAGAGAAGAGAAGAATAATTATAAACAGAAAAATGTCATTCAATGTTTAATCTAAAGTTCATTTCTAATGACATGTTCAATATATTTTAAATTATATTCATTTTAACTTTTTAATGCTTTTATATAATTAAAAAAACTAATAACAAAATATCATATCATTTTATAAAAAAAATATATAATCCAAGATCTCTAAAAAGTAATTAGTAAATACTATTTTATGTATTTTATTATTTTAAATATTTTAGTGAATATAATTTAATACTTATAAATGTAGAATTTTAGAATGTGCAATTTGTATCTTCACACTACTCTCCCGAGAGCTCTGGTATAAGAGAAATTGCTTTAAAAAAATATTTCTTTATTGATAATTTTGAAATTGATTTTTTCCTATAAAAGAAAATAAATAAAATATATAACTATCATTTAAAAAAAAAGCCATATCTCAAGTGATTTAGAAAAAAACTTTTCATAAAATACATAAATAACTATTTTAGGGACGAAAATAATAATTATTTTAAAATGTCTTATCTCAAGTAAATTAAGAAGAATTGGCCGTTAACACAAACAACTAATTCGCATAGTTAATATTTTATTTATCTGTCGGATACTTTTAAAAGTTCTAATATGCTATTATTTATACAAGATCTAAAGATTTTGTGTATTATAAAAATAAATAAAATTAACTAAAAAAAATTGATTAGTTTTAGGAGTCTTTGTCCGACTAAACAAGTTTAAATAAAAAATTCAGCATTTCAATCCTTATTTGACCCATTTAATTTTATCTAAATATCGAGTTATATGATTTATATATTAAAATATATTGAAATATTAATATTAATAAATAAAAAAATACTTAAAATGTTTGTTATGAATGTGGGTGTAACATATATTTAAATGATATTTTTCAGATAATAAAAAATTAGATTAAATAAAATATTTGATTTTTAGGCTTCAAAAAGTAAAGATTCAGATAATGCATCATTGTTGTGATATTTTCTTTATTAAAAATTTTATAATTTAAATTTCATTACAAATTATATAATACATTTATATAAGGTGAGGTAAGGTGAATACAATTGTTACTTTCTATTTAATTTTAATTTTATCTTGAACGTAAAAAAATGAAATTTATAAAAAGACACAAGTTAAAGACAAATAAAAGAATATGTATATATGTAACATTTAAACTATAAATTTCTAAATAGGTATAAATTTTTAATATAATGTATAAGTGTTTAAATAAAATTAAACACAAAATTTAAACTAACAATTTTACCTTTACATCAATTTTTCTATATTTTTTCACTCTTCAAGTATTTAATAATTAATCATCAATCTTATTGCAATCATTTTTCAAAAAATATATTTAATATATAAATTATATTTAATTATTTTAATAATGTATGTGCTTCACACAGGTAAATGGATTAGTACTAATATATAATACAGGATCCCAGAAAAAAATGATATGTTAGAGAGTGATTTTCTATCTAAAACATGCAAAATATAAGTACTTCCTCTCTGGTCTAATAATTTATAAAATTGCTTATAAACATAATTTCAGAAAATTGGGGTATATATTAAAATATTATTTTGTATTGGTTATTAATTATTTTATTAATTAAAATAAGTGAAATATAAGTATTTTATTTTGTATTATTTTTTTTATTATGAATCTATGATATCAAATCATTCACGATGAAATCTTTTTATATATTTAATATATTCATTTTGTTGGGTGAGAGTTTGCTGGTAAACATGTAAATGATATTGTTTATTTATTTATTTATTTTGATTCTTTTTCCCACATTGCAAACGCAAAGCCAAACAAAAGCAGCAATTACAGTTGCCACGGAAGGCGGGGGATGCTGGGGCCGCAGCCGCAAGTATGCCGGCTGCGAACCCAGTGGCGGTTGTAATGGCGCAGCAGGACGCGCTAAAAGGTCTGCGACCCTGACGATCGTGCAGTACGCTTAGTATTGGGTATTTTTCTTCTTTTGGATGTCTGAAGCTGTTGCTTTTCTTTCGTGTGCGGTCTGCACACCACATGTTCGATTGAATGGCATGCTCGAAAGGTTGAGAGGTTTTACAATTTACTTCCTGTTGTCAGGGATGCATGCATAATCTAAGAGCTTTAAGCGGTGCACAAAATGAGGATTGGATTAGACTCTTAGTAATGCGGCTGTTTTAGAATTTCGGATAGTTGTAATTGCCGAGGTGATCAATGCTCGATGCATAACCTTGAAATTGAGTTCTTGATTGTGGCCGAGATAAGTTGCATAATGTTTTTCAAATTGATAGACATCTTATAGCTGGGAATTCGCCACGCTTTTTTGTGGTTATGCAATTGCCGTTTTGGTAATATTTATCTTAGTGGCAACTCTTTCTAACATAGATGATAAAAAGACAACTCTGATGTTGATTCACAACCAACAACACCCGAACAGATGAAAAAAACAAAAATGAATTGTATGGTGGGAAAGGGAGAGTTCTTGTCATTCATCTGAGAAGTTTTTTACACATAAGAGAGATACGTACCAGACGTAGAGATTTCCCTTTTTTTTCCTCATATGGAGTGTTCTTTTGTCGATGCAGTTATTTGCAGGCTTGTCTACCTATCATTGTATTTTTTGTTGAACTAATCTTGTCACTTGAAAAAGAAAAGGAAAGAGAGGAGGAGAGTGAAGCGGCTTCGACTTAATTTTTATATCTCTCAACAATTTTGATTGTGATCATGATTTATGATGTCATGATAGGATGAATTGTGCATGTTTAATTTTTTTCCTTTTTGGTGCACTTACTCATAAGAAAAGTTGAACATGATTATTTCCATGTCCACTATATGATTTCAAGTCCGGCAACTCTTTCACATTTCACATGTAAGTATTCTTTTCAAAAGCATTTTATGCAACTAGTGAAACACATCTTTGGGGCGAGGCTATGCATAGAGTAGTAGCTGCAAAGCACACCCGAGGTCCTACGTGGATATTTAGCACATATGTCTGTCTCATTTGCTGTTCGCTCTATTTGGCCAAACACTGAAGTAAACCATATGCTCAGATTTCTAGAATTCATGCAACTTTATATCAATAACCTCACTTCCACTAATTAATTACTTTTAATGGGCTGCTTTTATTTAAAAGAAATAAATACTTTGGACTTTGGCCTTTTTTAGGAATAACCTATACACTGTCCATGAATCAACAATATTTTAATGCCTACCCTGGTTAGTTAAGAATTTCGAAGGCATAGTCTTTAATTCCTGATCATCATACTCATTTTTTGCACTCATTTTCAGGCAGTTTTTTACTGTCTTAACATTTACTATCAATCAGTATGTGGTGTACTTTAGGTGTGCCTTTATCCTTTGAACTCCATAGTATGTTTTAATTAAAACCATTTTCCTTCTTTTCCAATATCTTGCCATATTTCCTAGTGGCATTTATTCATGTATGCCTTGGTATGCATCTAATTTCTACTTTAGAATTTTAAGACCAACTTGATGCTTCTGTTTGTCCTTAAGTTGAACAAGAAAGAAAACTTACCTCAGTTTTCAAGATTCAACATAGGGTAGCTTAGCAAGAGAATATAATCTTTTTTAGAGAAAATTAGTCACGACCATAATGGTTTTGTTATATTTTGTGATTTGTTAATGCCCGAAATGTTGGTTCCTTTTGAAGTATACAAGCATGGTTTTTTTGGTTTACCTTACCATATGAAATCTGTGGGACATTTTGTGTTAAGCAGCTATCTCTTACAGTATTTATTGCTTGTAACCTATAAAAGATAGCTCAGATTGCTAGAAATAAGGTGGGCATATATGTGTGTGTATATATATTCATTGCAAAAAGCATGTAGTTACAGTGCACTACAGCTCCACATATACACACATATATATATATATATATATATAATATATATATATATATATATATATAT
>LTAE01005873.1:0-11819 GCA_001647135.1 Pontederia paniculata | reverse complement strand
ATATATATATATATATATATATAATATATATATATATATATATATATATGTATGTATGTATGGCCTGCACTTCCTTTATTAAAGTAGAACTCTACTAATGAGCTCAAATAGGCAGTTGTCATTTCACCATTTCCTTTCGTCTTTGTGTAACACAAAATTACATTGTCAACATATCATATGCTCCATTATCAGATTGCAGATGTACTGGTCAAAAGTTTAGATGAGATGATGATGCACATAATCTAAAAGTTCTATCTCGTATAAAATGGAATAGTGATTTGGCCTTACATAATAACAATCAACTTTGAAGGATCGAAGTTGAATAAATAAAAGTGATTGAACTTAAGATGTATATCACACACACCATTGAATTGCTCACTTGGCTCTGTGCTGGTAATACTGCATTGCTTTGTCATTTACAAAAAAACATCCTGATCCTAGTTATTTTATTTGACACATGTCACACATCAGGCCCATATCATCCAGGGTTATTGTTAAATGTATATTCTGGATTGCATATAGATATATTCTTGAGTCTTGGGTGTGTAAGACCAAATCAAGAGCATATTATAGGTGGGTAAATTGTAACTTTCTGTTTTATTGGCGAATAAAATGTCTTGACAATAGGCATGTCTTGTTGTTCTTTTTATTTGTAACATTTCTGGTAAATGAAAAGTGGATACTGATTCTTGCAGTATTTTGTTGAGCTTATTTTTATGATAATCCCGTAGAAAGGATTCTAGAACGAGTAATTGAGCTATTGCTCATCTGGTTAGACTTTTCGAGCTGCTGGTTACTTCAACTTGAATATTCCTTGTTGGATGGCTGGTGTTGGTATGAGCTCTTGAGTGGGCATCAAGAAGAAATTGATCTTGATTTTAGAACAGATAGCAAGCTGCTATGGCAAATTTCCGTCCCCGTGAAAGTATAAATATTCATATGGGTTCTCAAAAGGAGAGTTCTCACATATGCATATTGTGTTCGATGGCACCCTAAGGACCCTACTGATTGTGGTTTATGTGCAGAGGAAGTGGATGTCGAGTTACCTGGGAAGTTTGGAATACAACATGCATGGGTGGATCAACACCAATTTTGAGGAACACTTTTGGAGCTCATTAGAAGTGTGGTGTATCTGACATCATCGCGTATCGATCAAGGATGGAGCGGAAAAATGTTTATGTCATACTTTGATCAATCTGGTTGCAAAGAAATTATGCAATCTTTAACGGAGGACGCTTCTATGTTGATAACATCTTATTAAATGCTCAAGCACTAGTAGAAGAATGGAAATGGCTGGGCTGATTGTACTTCTGCTTTTTTTTTCTCTTATGCTCTGTACAAGATCTTTTACAACAATTTGAATGAATGGCTGGATGGTTAACGCTCCTGGCTAATCATCATTTTTCCCTTCAAGAAAAAAAAGAAGAAAGAGTAATTGGGTTTATTAGACAGTTCATTTCCATTTAGATAAAGAACTTGTTGATTGTTCATGTGGTCTCTGATTATGAAGTTGACTGAACCCTTGATAATGATACTAATGCGTTCATTTTCGTCTACAGCAACAATTTCTTGACGAAGATTGTATAATTGCCAGCCACCATTGAGACCAAGCACTCGGTTTCAAGTTTCAACATATGATGCTTAAGAGAGCACTTGGTAAATTCAGGGCTAGACGGAAGACTTATGTTAAAGCAGGCAGTACTTCAAGAGGAGATTGCGAAGGTCAACTAGGAAGTATACAATAACAACAACAAAATCTTATCCCACTAGGTGGAGTCGGCTACATGGATCATATGACGTCATTGCGCTCTATCAGTATAGCAATGTATTCGTTGATCCATGTTCATGAGATTCGACGAGGTTTTACGTTGACTGTCAAGGTCTAACACAACCCTCCTCTTTCATCCGGGTTTGGGACCGGCTATAAACATAGGCGGAGTTTCAACTAGGAAGTATCAGAAGCTAAACACAATTAAGAATGGAAATGGTTCAAGTTGGAGATAAACCCATCCAGATATTGTGACTAAGGTTAGTACTGTTTCATCCCAAGGCGATGCTGTTCTCATAATATGAGCCAGGAACAAATGAATATAATAATATAACATAGGAATTTTATGTGCGGGGAAATGCTCTTAATGGCATGAAGAGCCATCAGAGAACTTTCTGAATGATGCGAATGAACTGATAATGAGAAGCATGAATGGAAGGATGGAGAGCAGCTGGTAGGGATGGATCCAGATAAAAAGATAAAGGGCCAACAAATTAGGAGAAGTCAAAATATATAATAATAAATTATAAAAAATTTATATTTTAGTCAAAATTATTTATTCACTATGCTAGTTAAATAATTATAATAATTTATTAGTATTTATTTTATTTATTAATTATAACTACGTATATATATATATATATATTTTATATATCGAAAAATTGGGAGGTCATGGGCCTGGAGGCCTTGAAGGTGTGCACTCTCTGAATGCCAATTATAAACTCTGTGGTTGTCATGTCAATTAGTAGAGCTTACTGGAATCATGGACCCAGCTTAATTGACAAAACAACCGGTTAGCTTTGCGGTGAGAATCGACAAAAGAAAAAGTTCATACTTATCAGTCTGTGTCAGTTTTATTTTCCATCCATCAGACCATGGTGCCTGATGTCTAATTAAGTTGTCATGCTATAAAGACCTGAAAAAGAAGAGCTATAAATCCAAACTTTTCCTAGCTTTTGTATATATGGATGCTTTAGTTTTATAATCGTTGCATGGCAGTCTCAACTCTGGTGTCTAATTCAAGATGACTTCTCATATCTGCATCATTAGAATGTTTGTTTGACATAAAGATGATGAGCTTTGGCAGTCAAGGTCAATGGCCGAAATTTCTTATGGATCATATGCATTAAAAAGCAGTGTGTGACAACATCTATTGGTGTTTTGTCCTGTGACCTTTTTTATGCTGACTTGATGTTGCTGTTATATATATGGCACACTTTGCTATTGATTTCAAAGTGGAAAGACTTGGTCTCCTCGTTGGACAAGTCTGGCGGCTTGTGCGAATACTTCATCTTTGGGCATCTGATATATATCTCCAATATGTTATGGTAGTGCTTGAGAGATTGTCATCTTGAATGTTGAGTTCATCAAAATGTCAGACGTTATTATTTGAGATTTTTACTTTCAAAAGTTCCCTTCATACTTATGTTTTGAATTATGCTTAAGCCTAAAAGAAATATTTTTGTTTAGAATAAGGAACAAATTAAGCAAAAAAAAAGTTGTGCTCCTAATAGTTTCCACACAAATTAATTATTATCACTATTATATATCACTCACAACCACAAATTAATATACATCACCTATATCTATAAGCATTATCACTATTATATATCACTCGTAATACTTCCTGCTTTTTCGCATAATATTACATAAGCGTACGTCTACGGTCTACCTAAATATTTATGTCACTCTTTACTTAACCATATATGGAGGAACTTTTTGCATGGAGTCTGCTAGCAACCGGAAACCTTCCAGCTTGCAGGAGTCATCGTGAAGGCCCTGTCCCAGGAGTACCTAAACTTGACAGATTGTGAACTCGGGATGCCCTGCCCGTTATTGAGGAGGTAGTCGGCGCCCTCGCGGCGGAACAGCTTGCCGTCCACCGCCATGGAGCTGGCGAACCCTTGCGACCGCAGGAAGACGCTGGTGACCATGCAGCGGCACAGGTTCTTCACCTCCACCTCAAACACAGGGTCGTGGCCAACCTTCAAGCCCGTGTTGGTTTGCTGCACCTGGATGCTTGAAGCCGGGCAAGCTCCCTGGCTTTTTCCTGCATGAGTACAAACGTATGTGGTGCAATTAATGGATGCATGCATGCTTTCTGATTTGATAACCATAAGTTTATTTTATTTCCTCGAACAATAAGATGATATGGCGATATAAAACATGTACGTACGTAGAAATTATCTCATAGACTCTTAAAGAACATGCCAACTTTTTTTTGAACATGCCAACTTTTTTTATGTATATGTTATTTTACATGCATATATGGGCAGCATGGGCAGAAAAAAAATGCATATATGCATGCATGGTTTGTATACAGAAGAAAGAGATGATAACATCAGAAAGTATATATACATTGACAGAACGTATATATCGAGAAAAAAATACATATGAACAGAACTAATTTTGCAAGCTGATAAGAGAGAGGAGTTTAGAAGTTAACTAGGCTTCACCTTGCACCAGGATGCAGATGAAGAGTAGGGTGAAGAGAAGCTTGCTTGTGGCAGTTGCCATATCTGGAAAGAATAGTTCTGAACTATGCTTCTTTTGATTAAGGAGTTAGTTAGAACTTAGAAGTGATGCGAGAGGTTGTCCCGAGCTCCCTATTTATAGTACATTTTCAGTCGCGAGAGAGAGAGAGAGAGAGAGAGGAAATGTAGATGTAAGTTCCAATCAAATTTTTAGATGAAATGTGGTTGCAAGTTAATTAAGCGACTTCGTAGCTTCCTGTTCACATCAAACAAAGAGAAAGTGGCCTTGTGAAAAAGTAGTGAGATGGTGATATTTAGAATTATTGGCGCAAGAACTCAAGGCAAGCCAAGGGTTTAGTCACACATGACCAAAACAGTGAGGTGGTCATGGGCTTATAAGTGATCACCCTCTTCACCATTCAAGGCGCATTTTAAATTCGTGCGGGTCATGCTCAAAGTGAACAATTTCTTGAATGAGATTGGGGACGTTACAAATTGGTATCAGAGCCAACCTCGCGTGCTCACTTGAATCATGTGGGATTACTCAACGAGGACGTTGAGCCCCCAAGGGGAGAAGAATGTAAGGACCCAAGGCAAGGCCAAGGGTTTAGTCCCACATGACCAAAACACGAAGGTGGTCATGGGCTTATAAGTGATCATCCTCTTCATCATTCAAGACACGTTTTAAATTTGTGCGGGTCATAGGCCCAAAATGAATAATTTCTTAACTGGGGTTGGGGGCATTACAATTGGTTTCCTTTGTTATGTATAATAACTATATTTTTTTGGGTAATATAATAATTACCTTATTTTGGGTAGGACGGAGAAGAATGGAATTTGAACAATTCAATTCAATAAATTGAACATTAAGCAATCATTTTCTCTTGAAAAGTTTTTCTTCTCAAATTTTATCACATAATTAAGACATGATGTAGTTAAATATGAAAAATGTCAAGACTCATTTTATAACATTTCTGATTTATGTTTTCAGAAGTTGTATGAATTCATATGGGTTCAAATTAACAATATAAATAGGAACAAGAATTGCATGTGAATTTAATAAAGAAGAAGTTCAACTTTCTTGACACTTCCATGAATATACGCTCCTTTTCTTCTCCCTGCTTAATAAACTTGTACGTGATCAATGACCAACTTGTTAGACGTGGGAAATTTCAATGATCTTACTTGGAAGAGTTTTCTCATCCTCGAACCTCACAGTCAACACTTTCCTTTTGCTTCTACCTATCGGAAAAGAATACCCTCTTCCATCGAGTCATTCTAAATTTCAATATTTTATATGATATAATTTAGTACAGGAAGACACGCGAATATATTATATATATATATATATATTGTAAAACTCGTAAATTCTTACGAGATAAACAAAAAAAATCGACAGAAATTCTTAAATAATTTATTTTCTTAGGTTCTAAATTTTTATAAATTATTGTAGAAGTTATACAATTTTATACGAGCTCGTATGATGTTATATGAATACGCATGACTCTTTATTTTATATAATAAAAATATTTTATTTAACTAGCTTATTAATATTTACGAGTGAAATTCACAAAATATATTGAGTTGAACTTATTGCAACCAACTTTAATGTATTTTTTTTTTACTTTTTTAACTTAATAAATTATAAAGTTGTAGTAGTTAAAAATAATAGTTATTATTTTTATTGCTTCATATTTATGTCATATTAATGCAATATATTAATTTTTAGATATTTGAATCTTAAATATGCGCATAATTTTATATTGTGGATGCATATTAATTATTTTATAATTCATGATAATAAGTTCTGCGAGTTCATATTACGTGTTTACTTAACAACCTTGTATATGTGTAATATATGTACGTATATGTATAAATTTACACTTTTCTTAGTTTCCGAAGACCTATAAACAAAATTAAACTCAAGATATCTTATTTAATAAGCATAGAAAGATGTACTTATCTCAATTTCAATATGGATCTCCTTAATGTCACTTTTCAAATTTTAATATTTTTACATTAAAAAAATTGATACTAAAAATAAAAAATAAAATAGTCTAAAATAAATGACATTAGAAATTTAAGAGTGACAATAACCCTTTTCATATACTCCACTACAACATGATACCATTGACTTCTCTTATTAAATAAGTCTAGAAAGATATACTTCTCTCAATTTCAATATATTTCATTACAACATGATACCACTGGCTTATCTCATTAATGAGCCTCCATTTTTGTTACTAAGTCATCAACTCCATTATGTCATCAATATTAATTGTATATATTTAAATATATAATAAACTAAAGGGAAAAATCAAGAAAATGAAGACCATATGTTGATAACCACAAAAGTCGCTGAAATTCTAAGTCCAGAAAAGAAAAGTCGGGCAGTACTGTACGCATAAATATTATTTATGACTTCATTTGATTTCTTTCCTCTTCCTTTCTCAAGTCACTCTGAAGTTCATTTTTAGCATACATTATTTGCATCTCAAATTCTTTAGTTATTTGGAACCTGGTAGTGTGAACACAGCACATTACTTTAATATGTATTTTATCATTATTATTTCAACTAGTATATGCTTTCTTACCCGACCACATTACTTTAATTAACATTCATCTAACCTCATTAATTAGCCACCTTATGAACTATATGATTCCACATCATGACATGCAGAAAGCCGATAGGCGGGTGAGATTAAATTATTGTCTTTTTTGGATGTAAGTAAACAGTTACTCTTCTCTGACTAATTTAGTAAATTTAAAAAGAGAACAGTAAACACTTAATCTTCGGGGTAAACTATTTCCATTCTAACTAATCGGTTTAGAGCATTTAACCTATCAAGTATCATCTGTCTTACTATCTTATTTATAATCAATCATCTTTCAATTTTACCATCTAGCTTATAAGATCTTTGTTGATGCTAATAACTTTTTTTTTACAAAACTTTATGACCCTCGTTTTCCTAGAAAATAATATAGTCTAGTTAATTTGGTTAAGAAATATTAATGCATTTAGGAATTAATGAATGCGTGTTGTTTTGTTCTCTTTTGATGTTTTCTGCTTGTTAGGGTTGAGTGGGCTCTCAACCAATTAGGGTTGTACGTAGAAAAGTATTGATAAAAATTATATTTGTAATGAATATTTCTGATGTTTATAAATTCTTGAAGCTCAAAAAGGATGTATATAAGTGATTTTCTTATGCTGCAATATCATTTCCCAAGCATCATTAAGGATATCTAAAATTATAACTAATGAAAGATGCAGAGAAACATAAAAAAAAGATGGTACTTGATGGGTTCACGTGTTTAATTAATCACATATTTGTAAATTATTTTTCCTATACAAATGTAACTATGGAAAAGTACAATGATATGTAAGGAGTAACTCACCAAAAATTGTAAGTAGGAGTTAACTTATATTAAAACGAACGTAAAAAGTAGATGGAAAAACCCCTAGGAGTATGCAGAGCTCTTTTTTTTTCGGTAAACACTAAAGGGACTAGTTTTTTTTTTAAAAGAGAAAACTTTTCATCTATTGATTAAACAACCCTTAAGATATAAGTACAAAATGCTGAGGATTCCTTGAGGTGGAATGTCCTCCCAAAATTGATCAAAAATTGGAGAACGTCCAAATGAAGCAAGATAGTCTGCTACACAATTTTGTTCTCTAAAAATGTGATGTGAGACATGAGATTCAATCCGATTACAGGCATCACATATATCTAACATTTCGAATACTCCATGGACAAGCTGATTTCTTCTGCAAGATTTGGATCAAAGTGTTTGAGTCACATTCTATGTGTATCTTCTGATAGCCCCTTTCAATGCATTTGAGTAATCCTGCACGTAGCCCCAAAGCTTCAGCTTCAATGACTGAGAAGAAACTTTTGGTCATGGCACCTGCGGCGAGGAAAGATCCATTAGGCAATCAAATTAGAAAACCTACACCTCCCTTCTCTTCGAGTCCAATGAAGGACCCATCAGAGTTGAGCTTAACCCAATCCGGAGGGGGAGTCTCCCACGTAACCCAATAAGGGTCATTTGTGGGGAATCCATCAGGACAGTGGATGTTTGCCTCAACATGTTCCTTAAAGAAAGTCAAGGCTCTCTCCGATATGACTTTGATGGGCGAATGTCGGGAATTAAAGTGTATATCATTCCTAAGAGTTCATAAACCCCAAAGACATAAAGCAAAAATAAATTGAAAGTGTGGTTTTGAGCAAATGTTAAGATCATCCCCCTCATGTATCCAATCTCCTAAATGCCAAGTGTGTTTGTAGGAGAATGAGTAGTTGAGGCGTTGTTCGAAAAAAATCCATAATTTCCAACCAACAAGGCACTTGATGAAGAGGTGGCTAACATATTCTAAATGCAATCCACAAAGAGTACATGTAGGATCAATTGAGGGATTCAAATTATGAATGAAATCCTTTGTGGGAAGCTTAACATGAGAGAGTTTCCACAAGAAATTATGAATCTTTGGGGGACTGGAATTTTCCACAAAGTCCTCCATCCATGCCACACATCAGAGTAAGGGAGAGGAGTCGACACAGTAAAGAATTTGTATATAGCTTTTGCATTTGCAACACCATGGGTATCAATCACCCAGATCCACTGATCATCATAGGAGCATGCAGGTATATGAATGGATAAAATATTTCTAGTTTGTCTCCAAATAAGTCATTCAGCATAGTTAAATTCCAGGCATTGTTTTGAAACAAATCACAAACATGTAAAGCAGAAAAATCAATGTTAATATTAAGAAAAGTAGGTTTAAAGGATAGAGGTATGTTGAAGATCCATGGATCGTTTAAGACGCTCGTGCTTTCACCATTGACAATTAACTTCTTCAGTCCCATCTTGATGGTGTCCAATGTATTAATTATGAGTTTCCAACTCCATGCAGTATGTTTTTTTCTGAATAGATGCAGGACTATGGGTGAATTAGGCCATACTTGCAGTTCACTAATTGAGCCTAGAGATTTTTGTTTCTTGTTCAGCACTTCCAATATTTTTTTTGCCAACAGTGAGGTTCTGATATGCTTCAAATTATTTATGCTTAGGTGTTTAGGTTGCTAGACTGTGTACCAATTTACCAAGTGTGACCCACTTCTATTGCCATCTGAGGTCTAAAGAAAGGTTCTAGAATGCTTTTCCAGTGACTTTATGGTTCCACTTGAGAGATAAATGGAGCTCATTGTGTAATTAGGAATAGAGCCAAGAACTGATTTAATAAGAGTTGACCTTCCTTCCTGAGTGAGGGTCTTTGTTTTCCATCCACTAAGTTTTATTTTATGTTTTTCAGAGAGAAAATTCACCTGTTTAGAGGTAAGATACTTATAGAACTTATAGGAGATTGGCACCCCCAAGTAAGTGAAAGGAAATTATCCAATAGACATATTTAATATATTCTTTATTCTGCTTTTCCTTTGTCCATTTAATTTGGAGGGGGGTGGGGGAAGAATATTTCAGATTTTAGAAGATTTTTTTTTGGTTGGTTATCTGTTCATAGATATTGAAAATTGAATTTAGTTTCCTGCAGTTCGGAATAGTTGCTGCCAGACTAATGATCATATCATTTGCGAATAACAAATGAGATAGGGAAAATTTGCCTAAACATAAAGGTTTAATGGAGTGATTAAGCTCAGCTTGTTTCATTAGAGATGAGAATATTTGTGAGACTAAAATAAATAGGTAGGGTGAGAGTGGATCCCCTTGTCTAATCCCTCTGTAACCTCTAAATGAGTGAGATGGAGTATCATTTATGGGGGATGTGAAGACTGGGGAGGTAATACATGTTTCAATCCAAGTGATAAATTTGCATGGGAAATTCATAAGAGTTAGGACAGTAGTAATAGCCTTCCATGTTATTCTATCAAAAGCTTTTTCCATATCAATTTTTAACAACATATGTTTCACTCTTCTAGATTTTATTGAGTGTGCAACTTATTGAGCAATAAGGATATTATTTTGAATGAATCTATTGGGCACATAAGCACTTTGAGCTGGATCTATGATAAGGTTCAGGGTGGGCTTTAGTCGATTGGCTATAATTTTGGCTAAAACTCTATAAAGGACATTGCATAGAGCAATAGGCCTATAATCTGTTACTTTCTTTGGCTGAGGTTTTTTTGGAATAAAGATTAGGGAAGTATCTTCCCAGCCCTTAGGTATAGAATTAGTCTCAAAGAAGGAGATGATCTCAGAAGTGAATCTAGAGCCTACTATATCCCAATAGTTTTTTGTAAAGCTCTAGGGTGAATCCATCAGGGCCTGAAGCTTTTCTAGGGGGCATGCTCCATATACACAGTTTCACTTCCTTTGCAGTTATACGGGTAGTGAGTGTATTGTGCCAAGAGGTATCTAAGGAGGGGAGGGGAGGCCAGCAACTAAGATCAAGAAAAGGGTTGTGGTCCATAGCCCAGAGTGCTTCATAATGAGATACAAAAAGATTTCTGATGTTAGATTCTTCCTTAACAATATTACCCTGTGTGTCTTCTATTGAAGTAATAAGGTTTTTCTTATGTCTAATTAAAGTGCTTAAATGAAAAAAATTATGTATTTTTATCACCATCCACCAAAGGGACTAGTTAAGTTGTAACTATATACATATATGTTGTAGGCGTAGACACTACTAACTTGAGAAAACATCTCAAAGATGAAGCGAATTTTTTTTACACAATTATTTGCAAATATGAATTTTAAATGTTAGTTAGATTTCTTATTTTATCTTGACATTTACAATTAATAGATAACTTAAAAAGGGGCATTTATATGTATCAATATAGTTTGCTAGCACATGTATTATTACCAGCTTAAAATATTCAAATATATCATATCAATGTGTGAAACATCTTTTAACTTAAAATAAAGAGTTAATTTTTGTGTCAAATTTTGTCCTCTCTTAAGACATCAAAATAGACATTGCTTGATGGAAACTTTAAATCTTACAATAAAAGCATAATAATATTGGAACAATGTAAATAAAAAAACAGTTGAAAAGATAAACAAAAGATATGTTTTGGGTTGGGCATTATAGAGCCCATTATTTGGGCCTAAACTTGAGGCCCAAGTGTCGAACTTGAACCTTAAAATTAAATTACGTGCTTAACTCACAAACAAACCCGCCCTTTCGGACCTCGAAGATTCAAACTTAAACATCTCCTGAGATTAGATCTGACGGCCCATATAAACTTATCCTACCGAGCCCAATTCCCCTTCACCGTCGGATCTATGTCCTCTCACGACAAAGCCGCGTCGCTCCGTCACTGCGCCAGCGACGACGACGGCCGTGAGCTTTACACGATCCCCTCTTCCTCCCGTAACTATGAATTTTCTCCCTCTCAAATAAGGTTACTTACGGTTAGGGTTCTATTGTGGTTGAGGTTTCTGACGCGAGCGTTGGTGGTTGGCTTAGTTCAGGTTGGTTCCGGTGGGATGAGATCCACGAGACGGTTCGGCGAGCGATGCCGGAGTTCTTCGAGGAAACGTCGGTCGGTCGGAGTATTAGGATCTATAAGGAGTATCGTGACTTCATCATCAACAAGCATTGGGAGGAGCCCTTTCATCGT
>LTAE01005872.1:0-27116 GCA_001647135.1 Pontederia paniculata | reverse complement strand
CTCACAAATTTGTGATCACCAAAATAATCTCGGGATCCTAGATTCAACATTATATTTGGCCATGGATTTATGACCTTAAGTGGCAAGTTTTATTTGGATTTAATTATGTTTATGATGCCTTGAGTTTTATTATTATAAAATCATGTTGTTCTTTCGTTGTGATTTAATTATATATTATATTATTTTTATTATTATGGACTTGCTTAGTTTTATTAATACTATGTATGCCCACATGATGTCCAAAGATTCATATAACATCATCGTAAGTCCATGCAACCGAAGTCTACGACGTTATAAGGTTACTATAAATGGAGTTTGTAATACCTATAAATGTATAAAACAAATAAAAAAATATAGATAATATTATATTAGTTGGACTACTAATTGAATAAGATAAATTAAACAAGGGGATCCTATCAGATTAATTGAGAGATTAGAGATAGGGTTGGAAATAAGAGTTGGATTTGGACTTAAATAAGTGTGGAGACCATAACTAAAAACACCTATAAATAAGACATAAGGGAGAAAACCCTCATTCTTTCTCTCAAAGCCTAAGCCATCGTAGAGAATCTCTCTCTCCTCTCTTCCAAAAGGTGATTAGGTAAGAACTTTGTCTTTTTCCCATGGTTGTCTTTTCCTCTCTCCCTTCCCTTCTCTCTCACCTTAGGATGATTACGAAATCGTAGGAGAGCGTGAAAAGAATTTACAGAAGCACTTGGAGTAAGAAGGAGACAGAGATCAATGTAGAGAAAACCCCTAACGACCCTACAAGAATCCTGTATGTAAATAGGTGGATCCCTCTAGATAAATATGTTTATGTTAAATAAATTGCATGCTAGGGTTATATTAATTGTTGAGATGATGATGAGAACGTTTAACCCTAGAAATATTAGTGCAAATCGATCTTAATAAATGTGATATTAAAGTTCCCAGCGTCATCACGATCGTGAAATAGGGTTTCACAACTGTGATGGCACTGGTCATGACCATGATGGCATCAACCACGAACGCGAATACGAAGCTCACGACCATGAGCCAAGAAGGAAAACGCTCGTCACGACCCGGAAGGTTGATTCATGCGTGTGAACGAGGTGAAGATTACAGAGGCATCGAAAGCCCTCATGTCCATGAACTCTGAGTTCACAGCCATGAAGGGGGCTTCACGGGCCGTGAGGATACATCATGGGCTGTGAAGGATAGAGTTATGAAGGAATCAAAGTCGCGACTGTGAGATGTACTTCATGGGTCGTGAACAGGAGAGTCACAATCGTGAGATATACTTCATTGGTCGTGACAGACTTGATGAGAAGTTATTTATTATTATTAGTTTTAATGAAAATCCGATGATGACATACTAAGAAAGAAGTTTTTTAAAATATTGGAAAAGTATTTTATTTGATCATGTTTTATAAATATTAAGGATTAATTATGCGGACAAGATAAAGTGTCACCATACTTCACCTTATGTTGAGGCCGTCATGCATTGAATGTTGGGAGCGACAACGTTAATGATGATGGGGAATTGATAAGACAACTCTACTCAGTTCCTATTGTCTGACCTTCTCCCCGCCTTGCGATGAATGGGTGCTCGAGCATCCTTATCGATCATAGTTTTTCACCCCCTCTGACCTATTGGCGCGACCTCCAAGACCCATGAGCCACTTCAAAGTCACCCAAAGAAACCCCCAAAGTCATTTCAAAGTCACTAATGGGATAAGTCAAAGATAATCAAGATAACCACTTGGTCTAATTATTGCATTGGTATCCTGCATTAGAGGTTTAGAGTTATTACTAGCTGATGGTGATCCATGATGAAAGAAAATGACTGATGACAAGAAAAGAAATGAAAGATAAAGCAAAGATGATGAGTTAATGATGATGTGAAGTAATTGATATTTGATCATTTGTCATAACTTACTCCTAGCATATGCTTAGAGTGATTGATGCTTGACTATCAGTCATAGGTCACTCCTGATGCAAGAAAGTATTGATATGCTAAAGATGATGAAAGTAAAATAAGAAAGCTAAGTAATGAAAGAAAGTAAATGAATAATTGATATTTTTACCTTATTGTCATTAGCTTATTCCTTCTTTTTATTTATCATATCATGGTTATCTATTATTGCCTTACATTACTAAGCGTAATTGCTCATGGTGGATCTTTTCCCCTGTATTAGATCCTACAGAGAGTAATCTACAAGTATGATGGCTGATGGTGCATGCGACGACTGATGCTCATGATGACTGACTTTGCACATATCTAGTGATACTATTAGTGTCTCTTCTCATGTCATAGTATTTTCTATAGAGTTGTATTAGCTATTTTGGAAATATGTAAGACTTTCGCTTTATATTATTTTATGAAAAGAGTTTCTTTTAAAGTTTTAAGTTTATTCTTCTGTATTTTGTTGACTAATCTTGTTAGTCAACCATATGATCAAGTTTATGTATGATGTGTTACGTTATTAGAAGAATATTTTGTGACATGGCGGAGTGTATTTTTGGGAGTGTTACAAAGTTATAAAGTTACTGAGAATTCATGTATTTGTCAAAATATATGTTTTAAGAACTTTTATATTTTCAATAAAAAGTAAGAATTGACAAAACTATTAAGACATCTGAGCTTCAAAATTTTAATCAATGAATTAATAAAATATATAATTGCATTACATATATATGTCATATATAAGATTTTGCTGTTTAATTGCGCGACGTGAGTTGACTAGCATTATAAGCGTTGAAAAAGATCTTTTTAATAAAAATATCAAAATAATGGAAAATTGGAAAACAAATGAATGGCGTGATTGAGTTGTTCTACTTCTATCATATCTCCACTCTTGAACTATCTCTACACCCAACGGCGAGGCAAAAACACGAACACAAGAAGAGCAAAAGACCCATGGCCATCATCGCTTTAACTATCCCTAACTTTCAAATCCTCTCCAAACGCTTCCTTCTCTCCGCTCCGTTCTCCAGAGCCCCCGCCACCGCCTCCTGCAAAATCCCAGCGAGGGTTCCCCTCCTCTGCCGCCGCCCCCTCCGCCTCTGTCTCCGCTGCCGTGGTCTTTCCGTCCACGCCCTTGCGGATGATGGCGGCGCCAACGGGGCTACTGTCGCCGACGAAAGTCAATTCGACTTCGACCTCTTCACTATCGGCGCCGGCAGCGGCGGCGTTCGTGCTTCTCGATTCGCCGCCGGATACGGCGCTCGCGTCGCCATATGCGAGCTCCCATTTGCTACCATCTCTTCGGAAACCACCGGTGGCGTCGGCGGCACGTAAGCTCCCCCTCTTTTTTCATGTTGTTTTAAGCGGTTCTTCGTTATTAGGTTTAATTGGTCTACAATAATTATTTGATCGAAATCGAATCCTTGTTCTACATGTTTTTGGTACATATTCGTAACTATTAGTTAGTTGATTAAAGCTTGTTTGGTGAGGTGCAAGCTTCCATCTTAGATAGAATTATCTTTCTTAGCGTAGTCAAGATTTAAGAGTAACACAAATGGGGATAAAATCTTTTATTGCATTTGTTTTATCATTATTTTTTCAATAATTTTTATGACTTCTTTAGGATCTGGTATACATAATTTTGTATGAGGAAGAATCTCACCTGGTGGACCACCAACTCGAATGAAATATTGATTACCCTTTTTTTCTTAAAAAAATAGGATGGTTACCTTTTATAAACATCCATATCAATGTTGTCAAGTTCGAGTTTCTACCTAAACTCGTTTAAGGGGTGAACTCATATCATATATTCGTAAGCAAATATGTAGAGTTTAGATATAATAATAATAATAATAATAATAATAATAATAATAATAATAATAATAATAATAATAATAACAATAATAATAATAATAATAATAATAATAATTGGCAAGATCATATCAAATATACTAATGAATATCTAAAAAGACTAAAATAACTGTAAATAAAAAATCTCAAACTCATAAAAGTTTAATTGTAATTTGTTCTAAGGTTGTCAAATTTCACAGTACATATAGGTTGAATGAAGTCTCGTAAACTCATAACTCATAAAATTTATGTACTAAACAAATATATTTGTTAAACAATTATCATATTATTTATAATATGCTTTTATCTTTTAAGCATTACTATTTTGTTGTTATCATCACCATAACCATCATACTAAACCAAATATATCATTCTATACTACATTTGTTCGTCATATTATTTAATTTAGTTAGTATTATGATTCAAAAAATGAAGTAATAAAATAATTAATTGCAATCTAGTATTATTATACCACTTACAATAATACTACATCACTGTAAACATTTTCTGCTATCATATTCTAGTTTATTATGATTCTTATCTTTAAAAAAACTAGTAGATTAGAAAAGATATAATATTGAAAAGGAAACAATAAAAGACAAAAAAAAATGAAAGGTTATAATGAAAATAAGTAGTTCATTTTAAAAAAAAACCCATATATTATATTTTTTTTTTTGAGGAAAGAAAGGATGACTCTACGAGTTGATAGTCATCCGCTTGTATTAAGGTAAAGCTGAAAATGTACAAGTATGTGTAAGAGAGCGCTGCCAAAAGAAGCTCTCCCCAAAAAACAGCATAGATATTACCCAAAACCGCACTCTCTAAGTAGACAAAAAATGTGGTGTACAATGTTCTCTATGTAACACCTCTCCCCCTCGAAAATCGTGCGGTTACGTTGGAGCCAAATTACCCATGTAGTAGCCATGGATCCTGCCCATACACATCGCCATCCTTGCTTGTCTCGCATGCAAAGGCCTTGTAATGACTCCCAGAAGTTATCCGTTCCCGATGTGTCAATGCTCACGAATCCCAGGCGGCACCACGTCTCCTGGGAAATGGAACAGGTAAAGAATAAATGTGTGATGTCTTCCTCTGCCGACGCGCATAGGATGCATGCGCGGTTCGCCTGTGGAGCCCATCTCGCACTGTCCGCCCTGATGAGAAGTCTGCCACGTCTGAACAGCCAGGAGAAAATCCAGACTTTGAGTGGTGGACGTGAGCGCCAAATGCGTAGGCTGTCAACTCTGATATCCTGTGGGGCTGTGCTTCCAAGGAGTAGCTGCCTGTAGACCCCTCTTGCCGAGTAATGGCTAGATGACCACTGCCAGCCATCTGCCGCGGACGCATCCGGGCATATCTCGACAGCCGGTCTAGTAGTCGAAGGAGCTCCTCAAAACGCTGATCTGACAGTCCCCCTCTACACTGTGGTGTCCATATCCCGCCTCTTGTCATGTCTGTCGCTGTCCAACACGCTTACCGTCGCCCTCAGGTGTGCTGAAATTGCCGCCAACCGAGGGTATGATATAGCTAGTGTATCAACTGGTGTCCACTGATGACTCCAGAATGCAAAGCCAATCCCGGAGCCCAAGGAAGCATGGAAGAATGATCTCATCTACGGGCAAAATGCTGACGCCCGTGTGGAAGGCAGGGTTGTGTCTCCCATAATAGGTCGCGGCCATAGCATAAACGCATGGAACGAATGAGCGAACAATTGTTGACCTCTCCTTGGCCACCACTGACCCCCACACCCCAGCAATCTCGTTGTCCCCTAGACCCCCCAACCCGAACTCGTATCCACTCAGCCTGATCCTGGATCCGTCCCATCGCAGCAGCGGGACAATCCCCAACCAGGACCCAATCCACCTCCCATCTCCGCCGAGCCTAATCCACCTGTACTCACCTCATTCGAGTGCAACTCAGCCCCACTCACCTCGCCTGCGCCCTCCCCACACAGGTGCAGCAGACATCAACCTAACTCAATGAGGCCACCTCACAGATCTCACCACGAGCCTAGTCCATTCCTCCACCACCAGATCCCGAGCCCCCTGCTGTGACTCCACTCCGTTACCAACGCCGAAATGGTCGATGAGGAACCTGCATGACAGCACCCTCTGGTTCCTCTCCTGACGAGGCAGCAATGCAATCTGACCCACCAGCTGCCCCTTTGGACTGCAATAGTGACCCATGGATGACACCACCAGCGGACACGCAGGACTCAGCACAGGACTTCCTCGCGGGACGTCCGAATGGGGATGTCCTCATTGTAGCAGCAGCTGCAGGATTTCAGGGAGAGGAGACGAGAAACACCAAGAGTCCGAGATCAGGTCAGACGGGTGCCGACACACGTTCTATGACCTTGAGTGCTAGCACAATTTCCTGATGAAAGTCCTATCATGGAATGTGCGCGGCCTAGGGGAGGCCGAGAGGCGCCGATCACTTAGGCGCTATTTAAGGGAGTGGAATGCGGGCGTGGTTTTCCTTCAAGAGACAAAGCTTCAAGTGTGCGATGACCAAACATGGGGCCAGGTCGGCGGAACCTGGCTAAGTGGACATGTGACCCGTAACTCTGTGGGCAGATCAGGTGGCTGCATTATAGGGTGGCGAGCTGATTTACTCGAGGTGCTTGAGTCTCGGGTCGATCGATTTTCAGTATCAGTACAGGTCCGCAGGAGGACGGATGGACAGCTATACCTTTTCTCGTGTGTATATGGCCCACTCACAGCAGACCTCCGGAGCACGCTGTGGAACGAGCTGAGCACTAGCCGCACCCTCTTCCCAGGGTGCCGATGGTTGATTGGAGGGGATGTCAATGTCACTCTCGACATCGAGGATCGACCGATCCCCCGACGCGAGAGGGATTTGGGAGCGGAGGGGTTTTGGGACTTCATTTAGACCCATTCGCTGTTGGACTTTCCACCAACAAATTGTAGGTTCACCTGGAGGAGTTCAGCGACATCATCCTCCCGCTCGAGGGTCGATCGTTTTCTAGGTTCATTGGAGCTAGCAGAGGTGCACCAACTGTCAGATGTTCAGGCTATGGAGAGACTCTTCTCGGACCACACACCACTCATGTGGCGGTCCAATTAGGGTCAATCCATCGACTCATTTTTCCGCTTCGAGCGCTCCTGGCTCCTCGAGGAGGGATTTCGGGAGCAAATTGCAGTCCAGTGGCCCTCCACCCTGCCAGCGGATTCAGCAACAAAGACACTAGCCAATCGACTGACAACACTCCGATATTTTCTCAAGAGATATCAGAGACAAATCAGAGAGGTCAGGGAGGCACGTCGTGCCGAGGCCTTGGCGGGAGTATCTCACCTAGATTTGACAGAGGACTCTCGTGACCTCTCCCCCCAGGAGGTGGCAGAGAGGAGGCAGCACCAGGCAATTATTGGGGCTGAAGACAGAAAGGTGGAGATTCAGTGGCGGCAACGGTCACGTTAGACATGGCTACAGGAGGGTGAAGCCAACACGAGGTTCTTCCACCTTTTTGCAAGCAGCCGCCGCCGCTCCAATCGGATAGATAGGATTGTGGTGCAGGGCGTACCGGTCACAAGGCACACCCAAATTGGGGAAGCCATTGCAGCTCACTAAGGGGACCTCGAGGAGACATATCTAGGGCTCCCACTATCTGATAGGTACATAGGCTCACGCAGTTGGACACCAGTCATTGGGTGTATGGAACATCGATTGCAAGGCTGGAGTTCAAGAGTGCTATACCGGGGTGGACGCCTAGTCCTTCACAAGGCCGTACTTTCGTCACTCCCCATTTACTACATGTTAGTCCTCCACATGCCAGCCCAGGTGGAGCGTCGTATGGACACATTGCAGAGTAGATTATTCTGGCGAGGCAGCGGTGCAAATCGGTCGGGGGTCCACTTGATAGCCTGGAGAGAGATTTGTCACCACATCACACTGGGCGGGCTCGGGGTTAGAAACCTCTGCTGGACCAACCTCGCACTTCTCGCACGTTGGGTTGGATGTATTATGAGACCAGGGACGGACTTATGGAGTGAGGTATTCTTTGCATCATACGGGAGAGACCTCTCATGGGACTCCAGGCCTTCTCCGCGGACCATCAACTTTTTGATGCGGAGTGGCCACCATTCTCCCCCAAGTGCGATAACTCCTCTGCGTCTCACTAGGTTCTGGCGCTGGCTTCTCTTTCTGGAACCATGAACGGACGCCGGGGGAGACTCTCGCAGTGACATTTCCCAGACTTCACGCACTTTCAGCAGATCCAACAGGGACAGTGGCAGATTTTTGGTCGGCACATGACGGTCCAGGGGGCGGCTCGTGGGCGCCACTCTTCAGGTCCGCGCTGTCAGACCGCCTCTTTGAGGAGCTTCTCAGACTCCTCGATCGGATCTCGAGGTTTCACCCAGATTTATCTAGAGTGGAAAGTTGGGTATGGATCTCTGGCGGTTATTCGGCAAGAGGAGTTTACAATCGACTGCTTCCGAGAGGCCCAACATCAGTGGAAGTCAGTGTTGACACTACACGCATCTGGCGCACACGCACACCGCTTAAAGTTAGGATTTTCGCCTGGCTTTTGCGATGTGGCTCCTTAACAGAGTTTACAGGGCTAGATGGGCATCAGAGGCAGATGCCAGATGCACGTTATGCAGCCTGGAGGAGGACATTGATCATCTCTTTTTTACCTACCCCATTGCGTCACAGACGTTGCATCGTTTGGGACTCACAAATATTGACTGTACTGGAGCAGCCGTTCTTTGGGACTCACTTAGGGCACTTGGTACACGTGCAGACACGGGTTGGCGACGGTCGTGGGCATGTGGTCTAGCTGTCATGTGGGCGATCTGGTTGCAATGGAATCACACCATCTTTGAGGGAGAAAGATGTTACGTTGACATTATTGTACACCACGAGAGTGGGGTTTTGGTTAATCATCCTTTTGGTTTTTGATGGCTCCGGCTTTGGAGGGGCCTTTTACACACTTGTACATTTCGTCTTTTAATACAAACAGACAACTGCTATAATTTGTAGTTGTCCTTGCATAAAAAAAAATTAACAATGAACAATTCATAACTATCAATTACGAGTTAATTATTAATTATTATCAATAAGTAATTAATAATTAACTATCATCAATTACTAATAGTAATTCAATAATTATTAACAATTAAATATAAACAGTAACATTTAATTATTTAAATAATAATTTAAAATGCGACTAGCTCCTTGATATGCTACGGGCGAACCGTTTCGCACTCCGAACTTGTGGCACACACAATCCTCTATGATTCAGAATATGCACTACGGGTAGCCCATAGTAGTTCTTCCCCACTCGTAGAATAAAATGCTGCAAATTTCTTTCTCACTACGTACAATCTGTAGTAGTCATCTTCTCTCTGTGTTCATTTTTTCTATTCGGTCTAAACAAATCGATAATAAACTCGATTAATACACTCGATAATTAATAAACGATCCTCACCACATACCTTTGTTAATCATGTCCATTCTTCTACAGTCTTCTTTTCTGAGTTCAACAATGATGGTGATGGTTACAACTACTACTCTTCCTTTCCCTCTTTCTCTCACTTCTTTTCCTCTCTTATTCACTCTTCTCACGGCAGCAAAAAGGGATATGATCCCCTTCTCCTCTATCATAGCAGCAAAGAAAACCAATCCTTCTTTCCTTTTATCTTGTTCGAATGGATCAAAGAAGGTAAGACATTACCCTTTTTTTTCCTTGCCGGCTGTAAAATCTCATCATTTCTCTACTTATCCCTTTTTTTCTTTTGTTTCCTTTGGCCCACCTAAACCAAAGTGATGAAGACTTGAATCCACTCCGGGGAAAATATGCTTATAGCAAATATTATAAATCAAGTCGAAGCTCCAAAGGAACCATACAAGATTATTTATAGGGTTCTAAACACCCCATATATCAAATAGTATTGAAACCTAAATAAAAGGAAGATTAATAAAATGTAATCTAATATTAGGAACACCTAATAAAAGGAAAACCAATAAAAAATAGACTAAGCTAATCAAAAGATCTAACTAAAGGGCTCATGCTAAAGGCCCAAAACTAAATATTAATGACACTAGGGCATAATACCCATAATATTATTCTTGTTCTACATCAATGCTCCCCGATTGAGAAAAATTCGACTCCGACGAGTTGCAAGATGGTATAGATGATGGAGAACAACATCCAGATGATGAAAATCAGCTTCCGAAATCCAAACAATTGCAATAGGTGGATGAACAACACGAGAAACTTAGAGACGCCGACAATGTCGAGGTGAGAACTTCGGAATCTTTTGAATCAGGGGACAAACATAGCAATTGTTAACATTAAAAGCACCTGTAGACAAGAAAAGGGCTCAACAGTAGCGAGTGTGGAGTGGTTGACATGGAGGTGATTTACAGCGGTGGCGGAGTTAGGTGGGGGCAGTGTGGTACTGGTGTGTGCCAAGGCAGCAGCTTGAGGACTTGCAGCGACCACGAACTTGATAGCAACAACAGTTTGGCATCGTGCGATGGCCTGGGGCAGCAGTGTGCAGATGGGCGACGACTGGCAGGAGCGTGGTTGTGGTGGCGAGGGGTTGTGGAGAAGGAGATCAGCGGAGCAGACTCACACAGCAAAAGTCGCCGATGGTGAGCAGGAGGATGGCATCAGACCAGGATCATCGGAGGTGGAAGCGGTTGGAGTAAAGGCGACGAAGGAGGGTGTGCCGGAGGCCAATCTGGTGGCAGGAGCAGGGTTGGCCGCAGGTGGACAAAATGGTGCCGATGGACTAGAGGGCGACAGGCAACAATGATAGACTATATCGGACCAGGGGAGTCGGCGACGATCCGGTGGTGTGATGTGCTGAATAAGGCGTCATCTGTCAGCAAGGGCAGCAGTGGCTGCAGTAACGTGCTGCAACAGAGGTGGTTGAGTCGTGCTCAGCAGAGCGGAAGTTGCAGCAGCAACAGATTTGGTGGCAGCAGCAGAGGCGGCTGCGTGGCACTAGCAGCACACAACAGCGTTAACAAGTGGCCTGGTGGCAGTGGCAACAGCCAGTGAAGCTTTTTTTGCAACATTATTGTAGCGTGAACACTGTAGCACGGGTACTGTAGCGCCATTGGGGAATGCGATGGCTGAGGATGAGAGCAGGGTAGAATATAGGGTTTGTGGAGAAGGATCAGAACCATTTGATGATGATCAACAATTAATTTGCTTTGATACCGATGGATGGAGACTTGAATCCACCTTGGGGAATATATGCTAATAAAAAACATTATAAATCGAGTCTAAGTTCCAAAGGAACCATGCAAGAGTATTTGTAGGGTTTTAAACACGCCATATATCAAATAGTATGGAAACCTAAATAAAAAAAACTAATAAAATGTAACCTAATATTAGGAAACACCTAATAAAAGGAAAACCATTAAAAAAGAGACTAAACTAATCAAAAGACCTAACTAAAGGGCTCATGCTAAAGGCCCATAACTAAAGATTAATGACCATATGGCATAAAACCCATAATATTATTCTTGTTCTACATCACAAGGAAATGAAAATCGCCTTTTATATCTATTCCCATTTTTTCCTATTGGCCACCGTGGGTAGCAACATGCAAATCTCCTAACTCCACGTGAGGGGAAATCACATGAGGTGGAGGTTCTTGGTTGTATCTATCGGCCCTACATCGTATTAATTTATGTTCTTATGTTATTGTAATTTTTAAAACTCCGCCTATGTTTATAGCCGGTCCCAAGCCCGGATAAAGGAGGAGGGTTGTGTTAGGCCTCGACAGCCAACGTAAAACCTCGTCGAATCTCATGAACATAGATCAACGAGCGCAATGGCGTCGTATGATCCATGTAGCCGACCCCACCTAGTGGGATAAGGCTTTGTTATTGTTGTATTGTTGTTGTTGTTATTGTAATTTTTAAAGGTTTGCAATATCAATGACAATTAGTCGTTAAATCTTAGACTTTAGCAATTTCAATATCAATCAATCGATCGATGACCTACTATTTTTGTTGATGTTTTGTTAAACGAGTGGGGTTGGATAGCATATTTTTGTTGGTATCTACACCTACTTGAGCTTATGGTTGCGCCTTTTTGGAATCCACACTTATACATCTTATAGTTTGCATTATAATACAAATTGGATGGCTATCTAAACTCAGTAGACATCGTTTCCCTTCTAAAAGAAATCTGCCCATGAAATTTTGTGCTCCATGTGTTCAATAATTGGATCCAACTGCATGAGGTAATATGGTGGTTTAATAAAGGTAGCCCCAAGCATGTGGTTGGCAATGTAGTGATAAGTTTACACAACTCCTCTGCATGAGCCAATATGTTTGTTTCTTTCTCGTGTAATAATGCCCTTCGATACTCTTTCATGTATGAGAGTTATTCTTCTAGAACCAAGGGAGACGTAGAAAAGCGGTTTCACCATTTAAATTATTGTGGAGACACGTTGCCAAAAGGATGATGCACCTCCGATGAGATGTGGATGGGAGTCCCATGATAAATGGTATCTAATGCTATAACATGCAAAGAATATTGCACGCTAGATGTCACCACCTCTTCCTATGATCCGTGCCCAACTCATTAGGACAAGAGAGCCCGACTGGTCTCTTAGATATCTTGAACACCCAAGCCATCATGAGATGGGTGACGGGCATCCCACCAAGGCACCATGCGAGGTTGATGCTTTTTTGAATGAGTGGGGTTTGGTAGCATTTTTTTGTGGATATCTACACCACTTGAGCTTATGGTTTCGCTTTGTTGAAATCCACCCTTATACATCTTATAGTTTCTATTTTAATACAAATTGGATGGCTATCTCAACTCGATAGACATCATTTCCCTTCTAAACAGGACCACCCATGCAATTTGTGCTCATATGTTCAGTAACTAGGTCCAATTGCATGAGGCAATATGGCGGTTCATTAAAGGTAACACGAGACAATATAATTTTTTTCTTTCTCGTGTAATAATGCCGTATACTCTTTCATGTATGAGAGTTATTTTTTTATTTTTCTATCATTATAAAGTTATCAAGATAAGGATTTTACTCAAGATCACAAAGATCGTTAAATATCATGTATCATGAGATTTTATCTTTGAGAAGGTAAAGGATGTCTACCTTGTGGAGCCATCCAATTTTTTGGTTTGGACTTTGGTTCTATTACATTTATTTGTATAACAAGAAAATCCACCTCATCACCCATTCTCCCAACATTTGTCTTGTTAGAGTTTTTACATTTTTCAGCATAAAACACATTTCCCCTCAAAAGGTACATCCGTTATGTGTGGTTTTGGTTGTCAATTCTAAATCTTTGCCAGAAATGCGCCGAAGAATTTGAGTTGATCCACATGTAGTCAGCAGCTTGCCACATCGTTTTTGCCATTGTGCAAGTAAAAAATAGGTGATTTATATCTTCCTCCGGATCATCGTAAGAAATACTAGTCCCAGACGCCCATATAGTCTATAGCATCGTGTTGGCAATCTCAATCTTCTCAAAAGCCAAGCAAACAGTCTAATTCGAGGTTTCCATATTAAATTACGGCATGTGCGTGTCATGGGTCATTTCTTGGCTCGCTCAAGCAACGTTGCACCCCGACTTTGCAATGTCGATTTGCGGCCAAGCCAAGCAATAACGCCAACACTCCGCACTGCACCGCACTTGCACCACGGAGCCCCGATCTCTAGGCCATGCCCACTTTTGTCAAGGGAATCCTATGAATGATCCCAAATTATCTTACCATTTTCCTAGCGTTTCCCATGTATTTTCATCCTTTTCCTACACTTTTGTACTTAGTTTCATTCGTTAGCCAACTAATGGCAACATAATAATATGTAAAGAAGGGATGCAACCCCCGTGATGGTTCTCCACGTCACGGGTGACAACTCTACCACTTGGAGCTGGTATATTGATGGGAAGCATGCTAACCCCTCACCCCATTGTGGTCTTTTGCCTTTATTAATGAAAGTTGCTTGAGCCAAGTCATTCTGCCCACGCGTTTGAGCTCTTTTTGGTGTGTATGCCTCAGTAGAGGGATTGATACCACACATTGTGACCACCCGCTCCAAGGCGCCCTCCGTATAGACGGGGCTGACATCTTGGAGCCAAAGTCCCTTCGGAGTCTCGTGACTCTTAGGAGAAGCGCCTGCTCGAGCACTCTTCATAGTACCTGCTTAAGCGCCCCGCACAAGACCCCCTGCACGACACTGCTTGGTGGCCAGTCGTGCCCAAGACTTCTACTGCCCAAAACCACTAAAAGAGCTTGTCTAGGTGCCCTATCCGCCTAATGTTGCATGTGGCGGTGCCCATACAAAAGGCCCCGTGACAAGTGGTATCAGAGCAACTTTGATAGGATTGATCTGCGTTGTCCCAATGGGTTTTAGTTCAGAGGTAATGAACATCCAAGAGAAGCAAAACATATCTCGTGTACCGCCCGCCCAAGAGCGTAGCCGTACGAAATCAAAGGGCATCGTGACTGTGCTAGAGAACAGGCTTGTCGCCTAGCAATGGAGATGGATTGATCTGGTGGAAGGGATCTAGGAGCAAACGAAGTTTAAGAGGAGAAAATGAATTTGCACCGCTCTACACTTGAGTGGAGACCATGAAGGCGACGATCATAAACTTGAGGCAATCGATGGACGATCAGTTGGTGGTCATGCGTGATGCTCTCAAAGAGGAGTTCGATAGAAAGCTGAAGTTGCTCGAGCGCCACTCAACAAGCGATCATGGGCATGGAGCCGGTCCATCCCTTGAACGAAGATCCATCGACGTCTCGAGGTCACGACCTTACAAAGGCGAGAAGCCAACCAAGAAAATCAAAGACTTCCTTGGAGTGTCTGTCGGTACGTGGAGGCCCAATGCATTACATTGGAAGATGTAGCAAATATGTGGTGGGGTTGCATATGTGAGGAGGTTGATCGGGGTGACATGGCGCCGATTGAGATGTGGGAAGAATTTTGTGAGTCGCTCAATGCTCACTTATGCCTTGCCAATTTGGACCTGAAGGCAAATATTGGCATTGTTCCGCGTCCAATAGAAAGTATCCTTGAAGTAATACATCAAGGAGTTCATCAAGCTCCGTTTTCAGAATCTCCAAGTGGACGAGAAAATCCTTCTAGCAGTATCTGTCAACGAGCTAATGCCATGAGCCTGCATGGAGTTAGATCGGCAGCATTGCCTCAACCTTCGCACTCTGTTGGCTGCTACGAAATCTCTCACAAAGTTCTCAGAATCAAGTTCGACGCCACCAAAAAACCCCATCGCTAGGGTATTGGTGGGTGAGAAGAATCTAAGTCGACGAAAGAGTGGATGTCCAAACCCCATAACGACAACCGTAGCAAGGATGAAGCTCGACAACAAGGATAAGCCAAAGAGGGATCCACCAAGTCCTTGCTACATTTGCGATGGCCCGCATTGGACGTAAGACTATCCAAAACATTTTTTTTTGAGAGAACTATCCAAAACATATAGTTGCCAACGAGATGGTTGCAGAAAAGAAGGAAGCTTTATAAGAGACTCTCACGTCGTCCAAGTGCTTTGGAGCGACATGTCTTCTATTCCATGTCGACTCCATCAACAACCAACCAAGGAGGTCTTCTTCTCTCCTAGGTGGTGGTGGAAGGGAAGGGGCTCAATGGCCTCATCGACATTGGCGCTTCCAAAATCTTCATCTCTGAGAGTGCTTCAAAGAGGCTCAAACTTTCGCGAGGAAGTTCTAAGCTTTGCACTCGCACGTAGTGTCGACCTCAGGCGTTGCCCGAAACACTCGAGTGCGCCTTGGCAAGTGGTCAAGACTTGTCAACCTAACTGTAATCCCGATCGATGACCGCGACCTTGTGGTGGGATTGCACTTCCTCAACCGCATAATAACATCGATCGAGCTATCTATAAACTCTTTGGTGATCCGCGACCCAAAGGGTCCATGCATTGTCCCCATCGCGGGGAAAGAACATGACGTTCAAGATGCTCTCAACAATGCAACTCATCATAGGAACGCCTTGACCGTTCCCACAGAAGTCCCCCTTGTCTTAAAGGGTTTCCAATGGCCCAACATAAAAAACAAGCGACCTAAAGCCTTCGACCGCAAGAAAGAAGGATCGAGTCAAGGCCGCATTTGCAAGGAGCAAGACTCTAGTCGCGCCTTTACTGCGACCTACATCAACTCCCATGCAGGCAAAGGATCCTCAAGCTCCGGACAACGAGCGATGAATTCCAAATCGGTGAATGGGTCCAAATTACCACTCCAACATCATGCAAAACGCGACAACTTACTCGCGACAACGAATCTTGGCCCATTAAGGATCCTGAAGAAGGTGGATAAAGTGGCATACAAGTTAGAGCTTCCCCGAAGCCTTGTGCGACCCCCAATGTTCGTTGGAAGTTGCTCAGAAAATGACATGGAGTTGGAGCAAACGCCCAATGCACCAACCAAACAAGTTGGCATTGCGCAAGTCTAGAGAAGCCGAGGCCGACAAAATCTTGACGGATGTAGAATCAACTAGTGAAGTCAGACTGCACACAAGGGTGTCCTGGGCTCCACTTACACCGTGCGAAGTTGAGGACCCTAGATTGGATGAAGGATAAGTAAGCGAAGCAGGCTCAAGGAAGGAGTCCATGGCGAGTCCCATAGTGGTGAGGACTCTCCTGATGCTACGTGACGCTGATGAAGTTGAAGTCAAGGAGACGAAGGCAGGCAACCGACGAACAAAGTAACGACCGAAAACGAAGACCTCGGAGAGACCGGAACAATGGCGTCGGGCATAGTTAGTATCGGACTGGAGCAGCCAGTTCGACTGTCGATCGACACTTTTTTACCTAGTTTCATTGGTTTGCCAACTAATGGCAACACAATAACTATGTAAAGGAGGGGTTCACCCACAGTGATGGTTCCCCACACCACGGGTCCCCACTCTACCACTTGGAACTGTGGTATATTTAAAGGAAGCATGCTAACCCCTCAACTCGTTATAGTGTTTTGCCTTTAATAATTAAAGTTGTTTGAGCCAAGCCATTTCACCCACGCGTTTGAGCTCACTTTGGTGTGCATGCCTCGGTAGCGGGATTGGCACCCCACATTCTGACCACCCGCTCCAAGACACCCTCTGTGTAGATGGGCCTACATCTTGGAGCCAAAGCCTCTTCGGAGCATCGTGACCCTTTTGAGAAGCGCCCGCTGAAGCGCTCGGCAAGATGCCCAACATGCTCAAGCGCTCGCACAGGCCGCCCCGTATGGCACCACTCGGCTCGTCGTGCCCAAGACTTCCACTGCCCAAAACCACTAAAAGATCTTGTTTAGGTGCCTTGTTCGCCTAGACACTTCAAGTGGCTGTGCCCATACAAAAGGCCTCATGACATGCGTAGGTCATTATCCTCAAGTCAGTTATCACTATATAGTAGTTTGTAAGTTTCCCGTACAAAAAAATTTCTAGCCTACCAAATCCATGAATCATGTCAAGAGCAGTCTCGGGCTTGTCCATTTAGTTTCTCCGTAAGTAGTAAGGGATCCTTTACACGCTTATCGGATAACAAGCTACCGATTAAAGGGTCCAAAATAATTGTTCCATAAGCAATAGGGGATATGCAACACGTTGATCTTTTAGCAAAGCTGCAAATTTGGGGTCCGGCTGCCGTCGGTGAGCAATTCCCTTGACAAGTAGTTCGTAACTGTGTCGTCATTGTCAAGAGCTATCGCAGAAAGTCTAGGAAATGCCACAGAAAGAGGTTTACCTGTAGACCATGGGCTAGAATTTGAAACTATTTCTTGCCCAAGTGCTGTTGTGAAAAAATGGTGAATTCTTGGGATCACTGAAATAAGTCTCCTCCAAAAAGATTAAGCCTCTTGTGGAACATACAATTCTCTCTTCCTAGGATAGCATGCAGCCATAACATGCAGTAATTACATTGTACCATGTGTACCACTGCCGACCCAACATAAGCCAAACAAGCCAAATGACTCATTTGGCTAGGAGAGCTGCAAATCATGTTGATCCGGAATCCCAACCCCTCCTCTTGTAATTGGTCTACACATGTCCATCCACGCGACTCGAAATGTTCCATGAGCAATGACCTCGAATGCCGCCATAAGAAACTCCAAAAGAGTGTATCAATTCTTTAAGTCACTCACCGAGACTGAGCCATCAATAGAAAAATACAATATCATCAACATATTGTAATAAAGATGCAAGAGTACCTCTTGTCGGTTCTGGATAGAAGTCTGATGTATTGCAAGTATTGCAGGCCGAGTAGGTACATCTAGTCAAAGCATTCTCCATAAGAAAAAAATAGCCTCGGCAAGAGGAGTTTACAATCGACTGCTTCTGAGAGGCCCAACATCAGTGGAAGTCAGTGTGGACACTACACGCATCTGGCGCACACGCACACCGCTTAAAGTCAGGATTTTCGCTTGGATTTTGCGACATGGGAGGCTCCTTACCAGTGTTTACAAGGCTAGATGGGCGCTAGAAGCAGATGCCAGATGCGCGTTATGCAGCCTGGAGGAAGACATTGACCATCTCTTTTTTTACCTGCCCCATTGCGTGAGAGACTTGGCATCGTTTGGGACTCACAAATATTGACTGTACTAGAGCAGCCGTTCTCTGGGACTCGCTCAGGGCACTTGGTACATGTGCAAACACGGGTTGGCAACGGTCGTGGGCATGTGGTCTAGCTGCCATGTGGGCGATCTGGTTGCAACGGAATCGCACCATCTTTTGGGAGAAAGATGTTACGTTGACAATATTGTACACCATGCATCTTTTTTGATTCTAGAGTGGGGTTTTGGTTAATCATCCTTTTGGTTTTTGATGGCTCCGGCTTTGGAGGGGCCTTTTACGCACTTGTACATTTCGTCTTTTGATAAAAACGGACAACTGCTATAATTTGTACTTGTTCTTCCTTGCATCAAAAAGGAAAAAAATAGCATAAGGGCCAAAGGGCGTTCCTATCTAACACCTGTTTAGGGTCGGAACCATCTGCCAGTTGGCCCACCATTAATAAGAACAAATATAGAAATAGTGTAAACGCATCATATCTCCTACCACATAGGAGGGAAGCCACAATGCTGAAGCGAGCTCTAGATGAGTGCCCAGTCCTAGGAATCATAAGGTCATTTATTGCAAATACAGAAAAAAAAATTGCTTCTCCCTTTAACTAAATGATTACACTTGTAATATTTTAAATTATGACTTTGTTGGGCATTATAGAATATGCAATGGACTTTCTTATCCACGACCTTTCATGAGCCCCCTTGTACACCATAGAAACTGCACAAATTAAATGATGTTGTACCCAGTAAGGATTAGAATGCCTTTTTCCTTTTTGAGAGGGAAGATTAGACTGTCTTGTCTGTCTTCAAAATGCTTTGTTGGCTTGATTATCAGTAAGGTGATAGTTTAGATTATTAGAGAAGTAAAAATCACTGATAATGTATTGTAGTCAAACGCGGTAATATGGTGGATCCTAAGAATTTTAATTTAGATAACCAATAATCTATCTGAATTACCTCGTACCAAATGACCCCGTAGGAATTTGTTACTTAATATTTTTTGTATTTAATTAACTGTAAAATTTTGAATTATGAATTAAAATATGTACATACTAATATTATTATCATGAAGTTATGGTAATCAAACTCTTACCATCGTCGTATAATTATAAGTATTTAAGTGAGAAAGAGATGATAATAATCATAAATAATCAATGTATATGTAGATAAATCAAATTTGTATATTTACTTAAACCGTATAAACATAAGTACTATTATCATGATCATCATTCTGAACTGTCGTGGTCTTAAATTGGAAAGATAACAAAAAATTACATTAAAGTTTGTCCAACAAAGTTCAGCTCATGGTAGTTTTTTGTAAGCTTTATTCTTAACCACTAATAAACTAGTTAAACAAAATATTTAAGACTAAAAATGTTTTTATATACAAAATGAAGAGTTGTACAAACTTGCATAGAATGATACAAATCTGTACAAAGTTGTATAGACTTGTATAAACTTTATAAGAGTTCATGGGATTTTGCAAAAAAATGTTTATCGATTTTATGAGTAAAAAAGAGTTTAACTCGTATAAGATTCTATATCGATTTGACTCGTTATGTTTACTGTAATTGTTAAACTTTAAGAATTGATTCAATAGTTTAACAACCTTGCACAGAAAAAGTGAAGATACCTCATATATATAATATTTTCTGCTTCATTGCAGATGTGTACTTCGTGGATGTGTTCCCAAGAAACTACTTGTCTATTCTTCAAAATACTCACATGACTTTGTAGAGAGTCATGGATTTGGATGGGTACACGAGGCTGATCCGAAGCATATCTGGAGCACGCTCATGGCTAACAAGAATGCAGAATTGCAACGTCTTACTGGGATTTACAAAAATATTTTGAAAAATTCTGGAGTGACTTTAATTGAAGGACGTGGAAAGGTTGGATGATGTTCTAAGATCAGGTTAAAGTTTAAAGAGTCCTGCTTTGCATTTTTATTTGTACGTGATGCTGCTGACATTATGTCTTATCTTCATGATGCAGATAGTTGATCCACACACAGTTGATGTCGACGGGAAAATATTCACGGCTAGGCACATACTTATTTCCGTTGGTGGACGACCCAATCTTCCAGATATTCCTGGAATAGAGTATGTTATTGACTCTGATAATGCACTAGATTTGCCTTCCAAACCTGTAAAGATTGCAATAGTAGGAGGTGGATACATCGCTTTGGAATTTGCTGGAATTTTCAATGGATTAAAAAGTGAAGTTCATGTGTTCATCAGGCAAAAAAAAGTGCTAAGGGGTTTTGATGAAGAAGTAAGGAAATTGTTAGGATTAATATGCTCTTGTTAATCTGCTTTGCACTTTGATTCACTTTCTGACTTCTAGGCTACTGTAGATTAGAGACTTTGTTTCTGAGCAGATGGCTTTGAGAGGTATTGAATTTCATACTGAGGAAACCCCACGAGCAATCACTAAAGCAGCAAACGGTTTACTGTCACTTAAAACAAACAAAGGAACAGTTGATGGCTTCTCACACATAATGTTTGCAACAGGACGAAGGCCAAATACCAAGGTACAATAGCATTTCAACCATCTCATATATCGCAGTCCAGTCCACATATCCATTATTTCTATCAGCTAAATTTTGTTCATTGTGAGTTTATTTTTGTATAGAACTTGGGACTAGAGGATGTTGGAGTTAAAATGGACAAAAATGGAGCAATACTGGTCTGTGTATTTAACAAAATGGATTGTGTTTCTTCTTGAAAATAAACCTTGTTTGTTCTTATTTGCATTATGAATCCCATGTAGGTTGATGATTATTCTCAGACATCTATTGATACAATTTGGGCCATTGGAGATGTCACAAATAGGTTGAATTTGACTCCTGTTGCATTAATGGAAGGAGGAGCATTTGCAAAAAGTGTTTTTGGCAATGAACATACAAAACCAGATTACAGGTTTGCATCTTGTTCATGAAATTTTAATGGCCAACACAAAACTGGAGTTGTAAATATAATAGCTTCATGGTTCTCTTCTTTTTCAAACAAGAAGGTTTTGGGTTTTGGCTCTTTTCCATTCTTCTCATCCTTGAGATATCTGAGTTTCACCTTGACTATCATGATTATGCTTATGCTTATGCTAACTTATATATGCTCCCTAAAAAATGATAGGTTTATAGTATAAGATGCATTGGTACCTAAATCAAGACCAAACTAAAATGTTGGGAAGTGAATACGTTTTGTGTCCATTGGTTCCAACTCATGTAAGCAGGGATGGTCCTTTAAACTCGACCAAGAATAGAGAAACCTCCTCAAAAAAGAATGGAGAAACCTGAAATATATAGGTTGTAGATGCTTTTCTTTCTTTCCTTGTTTCAGAAACCTAAATACATAGGCTTTTAATCTTTCTCTGAGGGACCAAAGGATGACTAGAAAAGACTAGTCATCCATCCATTTATGTATTTCCGTATGTAGATAGGTAGGTACTTACGTTGTGTGTGTGTGTGTGTGTATGTGTGTGTGTCTATATACGTACATATGTACATATGCGTGTTTACATGTGAGATAAAAAAAGTTAAAGATGTACAAGGCCTCCCCCACTATCCTAGACAAGACAAAGGCTTTTAAGAATTGGTAATCCCTTATGCAATTTAATATTAAACCTGAAATATATGGAATGCCTAATTTTCTTAATTGAATCATAGCAGGCGTTGTTAATTAGGCAGTTATATCATCTTGTCCGCCTTTCAAGAGTATAGGAATTGATTGATGTTGAAATTTCTTCCAGAAGTATGTTCATTTTGTTGGAAGGATGTAAATATTAGGGAGGGTATGCATGGAGTTCGCATGCTTGGTTCATATGGGGAATGATCTTTTGCAGACAAGATTCTATAAATATACTTGGTAAAGTTAAGTAACCTAAGGTTTCTTACTAGCGGATTATAATTTATGACAGATGCGTACCATCTGCTGTATTTTCCCAACCTCCGATTGGACAAGTGGGTCTCACCGAGGAGCAGGTGATGCACATTTATTTTCAGAATATGTGGGATTGTATGTTGCATTCTCTCTTGATATCTTAAATTACTGCAGGCAATTCAAGAATGTGGGAACATTGATGTATTCACAGCCAATTTTAGGCCTTTAAAGGCCACTCTTTCTGGATTGCCTGATAGGGTATTTATGAAAATGATCGTTTGTGCAAAGACAAATAAAGTGTTAGGGGTGCATATGTGTGGGGAAGATTCACCTGAGATTATTCAGGTGAGTTATTCATGTGACATAGTTACTTCTTTAGGTATCTGAATTCAGTATTAAGCTTAAGATGTTGATTCAATTTCAGGGTATAGCTATTGCTGTAAAAGCTGGGTTGACAAAGGCAGATTTTGATTCCACTGTTGGAATCCATCCTACAGCTGCTGAGGAGCTGGTCACAATGAGAAGCCCAACTCGGAAAATTCGAAGGGAGCCTTCTCCATATGTAATTTTTCATTTCTTGTATTCTAGTTGTTTATGTTTGAACAGCAAACTTTCCAAGATTACCTTACTTCTGTCACTGTATTTCCCTAAAATATGTGTCTCAGTTAGTCTTAAAAATAGTTTTAACATCTTGTAAATTAGCATTCATAGTACTGTATAAATTCCTTTTTCATCTTCTTAAAAGTTGTCTTAATGTAATCTTTTTTCTTTCACATGACTTTCAGGAGAAATCTGATGATCAGATGGAATCAACAGTAGCTGCCTAGGTGAATCCAAAATGAGTTAAAACTTCTTGAATAGTATACCTTTAACAAATGCGTTATCTTTGTTTTTATATGATAAAACTAATTTCATAATTTTGTGAAGCACAGTAATTGGTGATCATATATCTCCAGAATAAGTCTGTCACTTTTCTGAATGAGTTTTGTCAGTGAACTGATGTTTGCTACATGCATTTGTTTGTAATTTTTGTCTTAAGGGACATTTATACCTTTTATTTCCGTAATAGATTAAAGAACGCAAGCAGAATAGTGTAGCCCATAGCTTAAAGCATCAACCCGGTGTCTTTTTGCTAAAGTTGGAAGTGCTTTGAATTAAATTGTACTTTTTTTATGGCAATGTAACCTGCTAGATTATTTGTGTTTCGTTTTTAACTTTTCACTGATAACTCTTTTATTTGCTCAAGTAGTGTTCGTTTCATATTGATGCTCATAGAGTTTGTGACGCAGAGTGCAATACTGGGTAGGATGCATGTTCACAACAGTGGGTTTTGACAATGGTTGTGACATGGTACGTTTTATATTTTTGGAGTTCAAATTAGTCGAGCACAATTGGTTAGCTGAGTTGTGTCTCAGATCGACAAGAGCTAGTAGCTTCGGATTTAATTCTTAGAGTTGTCAAATTTGATAGGATATTATTTTATCATTTGAGTCAAAAATTGAATTAGTCAAGTAGATACGAGTCATTCAAAAAAAAAAAGTAGTTCAAATAATATAACTTTTACCCTGCGAGCTTGTAGTAGTTCGGCTGTCGAATTCAAATTGGTGACTAAAAGCTAGTATTCATCTATGGAGTATTTAGAAAGAACAAGTCATTGTTTTTTTTTTAATTACCTAATAGAGTGCATAATTCCCTAGCAACGATCCACCTGGCATTAATACTTCATTATCGAAGGCATTGAATGTAAAACCTCAATTTATTAACCTTAAGCTCATTTATTTTTCCAGCAGTCCATTAACCTAAATGACCTATAATCCATTTAATCCCTAAGTATAAAAAGGAGTAAACCAAAAATTTACCCCTTTTTTCTCATTCCAACACTCTCTCTCTTCTCTTCTTCTCCCCATGACACTCAAACTTAGGGGTCGTTTGGTTCAAAAGCACTGTAGATGGATTAAATTTTTTTTAATCCATCACTTAGTCCATTTGCCTTAGTCCAATGAGAATAACCTTAATCCATGAGGGAGAAAGAATTAGATAGTCTCTATTTTTTTATTCTTGAGACATTTAATGTTGTGGGGGCCACCAAACACAAAAAATGGGTGTTTGGTTCAAATATGGGGAATAAGACTTTAATCCAAGTCTTTTTCCCCAACCAAACAACCCCTTAGGGTTTAAGGAGAGTTTTTATCATTTTCAACTCAATAAGGTGTTGGAGGTGGATTGGGAGCTCAAGAGACATAAGAAGAACAAGGAGAAGAAGAAAGAAGAGCTAGGGTTTCATCAAGCTTGAAAGGAAGAGGAAGAAATAGAAGAAACTAGGGTTTCTTGCCAAGGTATGTAAGAGGATTCAATCCCTCCTTTTCTTACCTCTCTTCTATGGATTTGAGGAGTATAAGAATGTAAGGGGTGACATGTAGAAAATTCATGTATGAGTATGATTGTTCTTATGTTTTAATGCTTCTTCTTGCTACCCTATGAACTATACGATGAATGTCATACCCCCATTTATGTTATGAAGATGTTTATATGACCAATTACATGATTCCCTTATGCTATGAGTCCTAAGTCCATGAAAAAGATAAGCTAAGAACCCTAAATGTGCAAATGAACCTTAGATTGCAACCTAAGCCTATTGATCTTGAATCTCACATTTCCGATGCAGTTTTGAGCATGTTATAGACCTTAGAATGAAGGAAATATTGTATATTTGAAGCTCCATTCATGGTATCAAAGTATGAGGGTGAAATTGTGGAGGTTTGACATGAAAACAGGTTGAAACAGAGAGAAAAGTGAGCTCTAGAGGCTGGCTAAGAGCTGCCAGTAATGAGACCGTAGTGAGCTCATTCCAACCCTTAGCGGAACCCTTTTAGACCGTAGTGAACCCATATGGGTCGTAGCGACCTCCCATGAGGTCATAGGGGGGGCATTAGGGGCCATAGCAGCCCTCAAATGGGCCGTAGAGACCCACTTGGACCCGTAGCGCATGGGGTCAAACTGTAGCGCATTTGTGAGGTCGTAGCGATGCCTTAACCCGTAGCGCATTTCTTCTTCTTCGAATTTTTTGTATAGCGAACAGTGTCTGACTACGACCCAACTACGACTCCGCTTTGTGAAACCCTCATGCGCCCGTAGCAAACCCTAGAATGGTCGTAGCACACTCGCTTGGGCCCGTAGCGCACGTAATGGACCCGTACTGCATGTTTTCCTCTTATATTTATGTCATCTTAATGAAAGTGATTACATGATGGTTTGCTTATATGTTATACTCAACTTATGTTATTGATTGACCACATATGATCAATGTTCTTATTCTTCTAATTGTTCTTACACAATTATATGCCATGTATTACGTTGTAAGGATACAAAAAACTATGTTTGATGCTTGTGACACACCTAGACATCGAGATGAATGCAAAGCCGTAATTAGGTTAAAATCATAAGATTGATTTGTCATGTTTGATATATTGAAATAAAGATGAAACTTTGAGGAATTAGTCTTGACACATTAATGATGGGGAAGATGCCTTGGCACTTCTCAGGAAGTTATGTCTTTCACTAGAAATAGTGACTTAACTTCCTATATATGGCCCCGAAGGGAGGGTCGGCTTAGCTAACTATGTTATGTGTTGATGTTGTCCGAGGCTCTCAAAGTAAAGATAATAATTGACCTATAATTAAGATGATAATGATAATGATGTGAGTTAAAGTTAACTAAATATGGATCATATGACTAATTATGTAAAGATGTTAAGATGATGTAAATGATGATGAACATGAACATAAGATGTCTAAGTTCTTCTATACTTCATGTATGAAATGTCTTCCATGTATGTAATGCTTATCATCATGCTTATGTTTATCCTGAATTGATACATGTTCAAGGATTATGCTTATGTTCATGATGAGTTATATATATATGATGCTTATGTTGCATGATATGAGCCGGCCTTTACATACTCTAACCAGAGGGTTTTCACCTTCCTTGCTCCTGGATCCATGTAGGTGATGATGCATGAGGGTCTTGGCGGTGGTGTGCTCATGGCGACATTAATTTGCAGATGATCATGTCTAGATCATGTAGGCCTATAAGCCATTAGGGTTATATCTAATGAACTTGTTATCTTCATTTTATGTATCGAGTCGAATGAGCCTAAGGCTCACGTGATGTTATGGGCTTTCTATTTGCCCATGAATTTATGCCCTTATGTGGCAAGATGTTATTCGCACTTATGAACTTTTATGATATGTTTCCGCTGCCATGTTTTATTATCATCATATTATCTTGTTATACTTATTCCTAGTTATTATGTTTAATTATCATGAGAATATATTATGTTTCTGGCGTAAGATTATTATTTCTTATCTTCTCAATTATATTATCATGGGCTTGCTTAGTTTTTATTGCTTAGTGAGTCCATATGATATATTCAAATGTCCATATAACACTATCAGAAGACCCATGTAGATGAGGTCCATGTGAGTTTCATTTTGGAAGCGTTACATTGAAAACCTATGAATCAAGTCGGGAAGAGAATTAAGAAGTAAACGAGTTGGCTCTTTGCTACGTTTTGTATCGTAAAACTCACAAATTAAATTTAAAATTAATTGAGGAATTAACCAATCAACTATTATTGTCTTATGGGAACGTGTCACCGGGCGTTTGTGCGGACACGACCCCCGTGCATCGTCTAGACGAGCGGAGCGCCTAGACAAGCCTGGAAGTCTTGGGACACGACGGGGCCGCGAAACGGTGTCGTGCTTGATGTCTTGCACGGGGCGTCAAGACGAGCGCTTAGCAGCGCTTGTGCGGCGACGCGCGAGCAGACTGCGCGGAGCGTCCTGAGCGGCGTCGCTTGAGCAGGCAGCGCGGGGCGCTATGCGTCGACGATTGAGCAGGCAGCGC
>LTAE01005871.1:0-28230 GCA_001647135.1 Pontederia paniculata | reverse complement strand
ATGGCAGAGGAGTCTGGTCTAGAATTAAGTCTTATGTTTTTATTAAAGAGAGAATGACGAACTCTATTGTTTAGTATTCTATCATAGTTTATTGTTGGATTATAGTCTGTTATTGAAATAAAAGGAATAGACTTGAGTATTTTCTCTATAGCAGAAATGTTTAATTTTCATAAATAGTATTTGTATGATGTGGCCTTTTTGTTGACCGGTCAATGGTCAAACTACAGGTAATGATATTGTGTGGTAACGTCTCCAAAGTCAAGATTATTGCCAGGTGGCAAGGTCTGATTTGGGGGTGTTACAACCACCCAATACCATAGAGACTCACCCCTCCCGCCTTCACCGGAGAAGGATACCACCTCCACCTCCTCCTCCTCCGAAGGTCGCGACCTTCCCGCCCTCCTCTCCAAAGAGCTTGTAATACCTGTTAAAAAATGATAATAAAAAAAGATAAGATCATAGTGGATATTGGCATCACTATTCACTAAGAAAAATCTCATCCAACGAGTCCTCAAGTTAACTAGTACCTAAAACACATTCAAAGGCACTATAAAACTCTCCATGTTCTCTCGCCATCCCTTTCTATGGTGGCTCATTGTTGAATCCGCCCCATGCACAAAAACAACCAGCAAGAAGCATGGTATCGAAGAGGAAGAGAAGGAAACATCCAAGAATTACTGCTGGAGTTTTGGAGAAGGAATAACAACATCAACTTGAGGCAAAGAGAGAAAGAACATTGAAGAAATGGAAAGCTATAGAAGGTACGAAGGGAATACATTCATTTCTCTTATCTATGATCATGGATTTAATAATGAATTAAGATAACTGTTATTGCAAAACATAGGAGATCATGAATTCATACGGATGATTGTAGTTTATTGAAATATGCAACAACATGTTATGATTTCTGTACAGATTTCGTACCTTTTTTTTCGATGTCAGTTTGACTAGGAAATAATTGTTCAAAAATTGTGTATGATATGTCAAAACGTAGGTCTTGAAGTCTAGTTTTCATAGCAATTGATTTCACTTTATTCTGAATTGTATTTTGAAAGTTATGATCAAAACACCGAGACACTATCAAGCTATTCTGAACTATAGCACTACTGTTTTATAAAATATATAGTAAATTAATAATGCATGATTATGAATTGATCTTTAGGCTATAGATAGATGCTTTAATATGATCTCAAATGGAGTTAGTTTCATATGATTTGGATTGGTATAAATGGGGTTACAAACGTTGACTTGATAAGGTGTCAAATAGTGAAATTAGTGGCATAGTTGATAATTATTATATGACATTGCTCAAATGATCGAAGATTGATATCATTATTGTTAATATCTGAAGTGAACAATAACTATGCAAATGATATGATGTTCATATGATATTCTAACACTATGTTCTTAAGACTATGTTTAAGTACATGAATTACATGTCAACTTAATTGATCCAAGAATCATTATTATGTCACATTGAAATCTAGGACTTTCATATGCAAGTAAAGTCCATATTGTTATTGATTGAAGGGTCTATTATATTATTCATGCTATATGATAAGAGTAGCAAATTAATTGTTGATAATGCCTTGAATCTTAACTCAATGATCAACCCTACATGCTCCCCCAGTAAATCACAGCCGCTCGAATAATTGGGACGGCGAAGCCGCCCGTCCCATACGGGGTCTCGCTAGGGTTTGGGTTTAAGTTTCCTATTGGGAGTCCTTATATAAACTCCATTGGGTTTGAGTTATTCTATATCTTGTAATCATCTATTATTTCCCCATCAAAGAAACTCTCAACCGTATAGCCATAATAGGTTAAATGGTTAATGTATTGATTGATAACCTAGTACACATGTTGTATGTCGAGCCATAATAGGTTAAATAGTTAATGTATTGATGTATTGATTGATTGAATTGACCTATTGTATTGACCTAGACGCAGGGATTGGTGAATTGCTTCGCGGAGAGTTCACGAGAGCTAGTGCGTCTCATGGTTTAGCTAACCATATTGACGACTATGATGTACCCATTACTCCAATGATTATTAAAGATTCACATAAATGGATTGAATTGAATATAGGGTTGTCATTTGATAATTGATGGGTAAAGGTTCAAGAAATCTCATTGTTATCATTATTGTTATTGATGAATCACAGATTTAAATTGTATTGAAATGAGCAAGGCTCATATTGAAATGGGGACGACTATATGGGGACGGCTCAAGGAAGTCACAAGATGGACTTCCGATTATCAAATGACACCAAATAAGATAAGTCTAACATAGACACTATTGTTATTGATATTGAACATTAGAAAGCTTAATGTATTGAGTGTTCATGTTAGTCATTGTGATTGATATGAAAATGAATAAAGTTCAAGACAAAATGACTTAATTGATATTGTTTCATTGATGCATAAAAGTTATGTAAGGTCATGGTTATATATATATATTGATCATATTGATAGATTTTCATTGTTATTGCTATATTGTTATGAATGCATATAAAGTATGATATGCTAAATATTGAATTAGGGCATTTTATTATTTTTATGATTAAATTGACTAAGTGTCAACGAATCTTTTAGGATGATAATGTGTCATTCATATTGTTAGGTCTTACGTATTGGCGCAAGCTCATGAGATAATTTTTTATTCACGTATCCTGCAAGTGGTTGATCAAATTGAGGATCAAACAGATGAATTGAAAAATGATAATCAAGATCATGATGAATTGACTTTGCACATGGTGAAGTTAAGTCTATGACCTCTTATTTAATTGTTATTATGCTTCCGTCGATTGATATTAAGTCTTAATGCTATATTTATTCTTGTTGTAGGTCAATGATGAAGAAGTAAATTTTATATCGATGTGACATCCCGAGAAAGTTGCGCGTCGAACGCATGCAATGTATCGTTCTCGGGGCGTTACAGAGCTCCAATTTGCGTGCCTCTCGGCTACCCGACTCCTCCGCCTCCCTGCCTCCCTCATCTGCGTCGATCGCCTTCGCCGCTCTTTCACTCTCCTCCGCTATCCATCTTCTGCAACCTGCAGATGTTGCGGCTTGTTGGGTCTGTAGATGGTCTCTACTATGGGCCAAGTGTCACTGACCCTCACCACCATGGCGCACTAGTGCAAGCGGCTGGTGAAAATGGAGCTCGCCTTGCCGGGTGCGTGCGAGGGCAGCTATGATGGTATCTCGGCTATTGGGCTGTGCTGCCTCGTGCTTAAGGAGCTGACAATAACGGACCACCGCATGGACGCCGGATCCTCCTGCAGAAACCTTAAAGACACTGGGGCTACAGAGCTGAAAGATGGGTCATGTCCTGCAATTGAAAGGATAAATCTGTTCTTTCTTCGAGTCTCCAAGGAACAGGAATGGAGAGAAAGAGTGGGACATATTTTTTGAAAAGGGCACATAAAACCTGTCGTTTTTACATCCCCCAAGTAGCTTCCTCTCTACTCTCCTCCCTACTAGAACTTTCAACCTTTCTTCTTTTGGAAGCGTATATTGCGTGGTCAGCAGCAGCGACGCAAGGAAAATTGGACGAAGACTCGTGAACATTTTGAACGCAGTAGTTTTTTTCTTTTTGTAATCTGTTTATACTTTTGTAATATGCAATACTTGCTACAATTGCAGTTCCCAGAGAAAGATGTTAGATGAATTTTTTTAATGAAGGCCATTTTATTATAAACTAAACTTAACCACCGTTAGAGGACAATAAACAAGAATTTTCCATATAATCCATGAAAAAGCATTACTAATTATTTTGTAATTCCATCTTATTAATATATTTGATGCAGTTATGATTATCAACGTATGCATTATACATTAAAAAACTTGATATCTGATTATTTTAATTTATAAATTATAATGTTTTGTCAACATCCATTCCAACAATTCAATCTAACCTATTCGACCAATTTGACCTGAACAAAAACTTTTTTAAGGTCATCTGGTCCGGTTTTTACAACAACAGAGAACACAATTACAACATTGCCATTAGAAGCGATTTCCTAGACACATAAATCTATAGCTACATGGATTTCCTGACGTTTGTTCCTTTTTTTTACCAATAGTTCCTTTTTAACACTTAAATGTACATACAGTTATGTACGATCAGCTCAATGACTGACATCAGGAATACCACCTGCGACCATCGCATCATCGACAGCTTTTGGACCACCACATGATCTAGACACAGATTCGAATAACTTTTCAATCTCGGGGGCGCATCTCGTAAATGAGCGACTCCAGAAGTTGTAACGTGGATTCTGCATCAAAGAATAAAAGATAATCAGCAAACTCCCCGTCCAAAAATGGACCAAAGCAAAGTACACCTTGACGACGACGGAACTTTATTCATACCTTGATCAACTCAATGAAAGTGATCAGCAGACCCCATGGATGAGGGCGATTAACTATCAAGCGCTCCAACAGAACTCGTGTTATTTGTTCCTGAACAATGTCCTGCATTAATCAAGAAAAGGATGAGGTTGCTGACTCTAATGCACCACATAGAAACTCAACAGCAAGTATATAGACCTCTTCATATCAACCCAGCTGACTAAAATTTTTAAACTCCAAAGTCTCCACTATAAAGTTTACTGCAGTTCTTAATCTAAGTGAAGCGCAACATATTAGCATATTTCAAAACTAATATGCTTCTCGATTCATTTAAAGAATTCGTGCCAAGTGTCATTAAATTTTTTAAGGCTATTTCAAAAATATTTACCGGAGTTTCACATTTCAAATTCAATTATGTCTGGCCAATATTTTACTTTTTTTGTTTTCTCATCAAGTAAATGCTTGTAGAAAATTATTTTAACTTGTTTAGATCTACTTGATGCAATCTATATTACATTTACTTCTACAAGAGGTTCTTTAGATCCTTTGCCCTACCATATTGAATTCCTTCAAAGATCCTTTTGCCCTACCATATTGAATTCTTTCCTACAACTTTCTCAAAATTCAATTCCCATTCCAAAGGAGAAGAATTTCGACTCACAACATAGTGCTAGGAAAAGAAAATTAAAGAAAAAAAAACAGCGCAGATTATGATGCTATATGGTAATATATAATCTACAGTGCAAAGTAACGGAAAAGAAACACTTACCATGTTGATTTCTGCAAATAAGTACAGGAGGACAAATGAATAGTAGTGTGTGTGGTTATTTGGGTATCTCAATTGGTTGGCAACCGCATTAAGAAAGAGGTAACGACCCTCTGTATCCAAGTTTTTTGCTAGGCTAACATAGATATCCATAGCTGCTGCAACTAATATATCCATAGGGTTATGTGCCACTTGCTGTGTTTGCAAAAGTTGTATAGCCTGCAACATCAGAACAGCATGTTACATGCACATAAAAAGTGGTGAAAGTGGATCACACTCTGAACGACAGTTATCTTGCTAATTACTGTATAACATTACAGCACATACTGACAAGTAAATATATAAGGCAAATTGAAGACATCTTGAACTTGAAACAAGCATCTAAGAAAGCAATATGAATGGACAACTGCTTCTTTTCTTTTTTAAAAGTCTGGAAGCAGTCTTTGGGAAGGAGAGAAGCTATATTGAGAACATTGTACATCTCACACAAACTTTTTGCTTAGAGAGAGGTAGATTTTGGTTAACCTTTTGTTTTTAGGTTATTGAGAACCTACAATTGTGTAGCTCTTCAATACATACTTGTACATGTCTCACTTTCGTTTAACACAAACGGATGATTACTACACTTTCTAGTCATTCTTTCCTCTAAAAGAACGCCTGGAAAAAGTCAAACATGGAACACTGCCATAACACTTCCAAATCCTAGGCGATAGATTAGACAAAAACCGGATTGTCTTGTAATGATGAACTGAGAGACTGTAAATTTTGGCTCATGGTGAATGACATACTGATAGGCAACCCTCCGGTTAAGCAACATGAAAGACTGCAAGCATAAGTCTTTGTCTATCATTTGACTGATCTTTATCCCATCCCTGGACAAATTCTTAGTCTGACACTAAGTACACCATACTTCTCTTTTTTTTGAAAAGAGTATACCATACTTCTTTGTAAGGAAAAAGTAGAGTTGGAAGACTAAACATCAATCCATGAGACAAATTGAAATACATTATGGACACCGAGCATATATAGAGAATCAGGGAAGAGGATTGTTCCTAAACATCCTTCCAAAAATATTATTTCCAAGCATAATCATGAGGGTCATTACATCAATGATATCTTATTTTAATTGGATTGTATTCAACAAAATCATTTATGAAATTAATACTGCACATTTTGTCACCAGCTATAATTAATATGATCCAACACTTGTTCTGCCGGTAAAATAAATATGGTCAAATACTACCATATATCAGCGAACAATCATCATGCAAGACGAGTTACAACTTCTGATATCATGATTCATCCTACAATTACATGTGCCTTAATCAAAACATAAAGTAGAAGATTGGGATATAAGTTACAATAGACAACCCTTTGAAAAAGTTTCATCTATACAACTCCAACAAAAGGCCACAAGCAGAGCAGATGAAAGAATACCTGGATGCCAACATACAGCACAAGCGAGTTGATTAAGGGTACATTATAACGTGTTCCAGCGAGGTTTGCTTCACTTTGAGAAAGTAGTAACCGTTGCTTCAAGTCAGTTAAAAAGGAAGATGCTTCTGGCTTTGTCTGCGTAACTTCATGATCAGCAGAAGTTCTAATTACAAAAACAACACAGCACCCACAATAAGTTAATCTATTACCTTGAGGTATTCATCAACCTCAGCCTTCAATTGCTTTGATTTTAGAGAACCCTCAACATCAGAAAGAATTCGTGGAGCTATGGTGATCTCGGCAAGGAGATCAATCTGCATGAGAGATAGAAATGAAAAGAAGACAAACATTACATCAATTTGTTTGCTTTTTCTGCTGCACTAAAAAGATTTTGGATTCACATCAAATAAGTAACCTTCAAATTGGGAGTGGAGGGATCAGGAAGCCTCATGTTGCGTGGGAATGCACTAAGAATAACATTACGCATTTGGATACAACTAGGAGGAATCACATCACAGAAACTGAAATGATAATCACAAAGAAATTCTGGAAAATCATGTAGCAGCACCAGCAATACCCTTAGAGTTCCTTTGTACAAGAGCTGAACCTGCATAAGAACCAACGTGTAGAACAACCATTAGCCAACTTTTATTCTTTAACCAAAAGTGAAACAGAAGAGCGGAAGAAACAAACCGCCTGTCCTAGTTCAGCATTTCTCAGATAAGGCTCCATGAATTTGAACAAATCAACAAGCAGGCGTTGGAAGAATGGCCACCCTTTTGGTGAATTGCATGTCAGTAATTTCGGCATAAAGCTTCTGTGGCTTACCAACTCGAGCCATGCAAAGCTGCAAATAATTTAATCAGATACGGATGCATATCTTAAAAAGGAGGGATAACTTCCAAAATGGCACAACTACTTTGCTCAAGGACATAAGTAGAAATAAATCAAGAGATAATAGTTTGATAACTAAATAAACTAGACTTGGAATAAAAATCTTTCAAAGTAACGCTCATGAACTCTCGACTAAGCAGCTCGCTCACCCACATTTAGAACCTTAGAGAGGAAGAAAAGGAGAAATGTAAAAGTACTGAAGGAAAAAGACGCCATTGTGAATATCAACAACATGCAAAAAGGAATCAGCAGAAAATTCTCACTATGGGGAGGACACCCAACACACATCCCCCCACCCTCTTTGCATTATATATTTTTAACCTCTCAACATATTTTGCCAGTATATTAGATTTGCTGACTAGACTATTTTTTTCGTTCATGTCACTAGAAAAGAATATAGATAATGTCACGTCAGCAAAAAAAATTAGAAACTAAAATAACATACAACAAAATATATGAATAATGTATAAAAATACAATATGTAAAAAGTAATGTACAAAAGTTATAACAAAACCCTTTCCGACGGAGATGGGGGCAACAACCGCCCAATGTGTTTGCGGCAAATAGATAGTCCCTCCCCCTCTTTTTTTTTTTTTGGGTAAACCCCACCGGTGTCCAGGGCTACTAGCACCCGACTAATCCGGTGTTCGGACGGGAGCGGCACGGCAAATCCTGGCCAAATTGGTGACTCCGGGGCTCGAACTCGGGGCTACTAGCTCCCGGTCCCTCAACCCGGGGCACAGACCCGCTAACCATCTGTGCCAACCGAATTTGGTTCCCCTCCCCCTCTTTGTTACTCCTCTAAGACAGAGAAGGGGTTGCCTCTCCTCCGTCTCTCTTGCAAAGAGAGAGGAGGGAACTGTCCCTCTTGCCAAGGGTGGTGACCTACCCATGTTTTTACCTTTTAGATTTTTGTATATTATAGCATATATTATTTTAAATATTTTTTAAACTATTTTATTCTATGTTAGTTTGGATTTTTTGTTTTGTCAGATGTGGCATTTTTATCTGTATAATATTTTATGATGTGGATGAAAGAGAAAAATAGCCTAGTCAAAAAAATCTGCTATACAGTCGGGGACTATCTACGCAGAAAAAAAAAGATTGGGGATGACAAGTGAAGTTAGGGGATCATCAGTGTAATTTACCCTTCTAACTATAGTATCTTTCTTCACCAAAATGACTTGGTTCCTTCATAGCCGAATGGCTCAAAGAACAGCAAGTGGTAGGTTCCACTGATGTCTCGAACAGTATTTGAGGTACTACTGGCTTGTGCCACCGGCCAGAACTAATGATGGATTTTACCCAGGTAAAGTTTCTTTTTTCTTTTAGGTGTACCTCAGGTAAAGCTGAGAGACACTTGATGTAATTTACCCTTCTCACGATAGTATCTTTCTTCTCCAAAATGATTTGGTTCCTTCATAGACTCAAATGGCTCAAAGAAAAGCAAGTGGAAGAACCGTTGATGTCTGGAGCAGTATGTGAGGCCATACTGGCTTGTGCCACCAGAAAAGAATTATGGGTTTTACCTTTACGTTGTAAAATCTAGTGAAATAATCGTGAACAGAAAAGAAATTTTTATACTTTCTGCCGCAATAGGATTATCTGAAGAATAGTGCCTTGTTTTTAGAGATCAATTATGCCACACTAATAGACACAAAATTTATGATATTACAAATGGTATGCACTAGCATAAGATTCACTCAGTTTATACCACTCATGGTTGAAACAGATTCGTTTTTTTTTAAAACAGATTCGTTAAGTCTTCTTTTATAAACTGCAGGTAAATTAATTGGAAGCCTTCAGTTAAATTAAATTGTGCTGCCAGCTCTAGCTAATAGTCATCGAAAGTGAAAACTAAAACACACTTAAAATTTTTATGTCAACAATCAAAAGATAAAATGAGAATCCATGTTACAAATCTCAAGCTACAATGATAAATAAGCGATTGTGTGATAATAGTTGAAAAATAGAACTAGATTCCATACCTCCATCCAGGAACTTTCAAGGGTTGTAGAGCATGGAAAGCATTGGCAAAATAGGTCAATACCTACAAGCATCAAATTGCCAAAGGACACATGAGAATATGGATGTCAGATAGTTGTTTTTACAGTGAGACTTGGTTCTTAAAGAAATGAAAAACAAACCTGGAAGTTGGCATTATCCATGACATCAGGAGATGTGAGGTCCAAAAGCCAATTAATAAACAACCTAAAGTATGGCCTAGGATTGAAAGCCATTTTCTTTTCTTCTGCATCCTTTTGAATCACTCGTACAGCCACTAGCAAAATCTACAACAGAAATATAAAAAAATAACATGATCCATTGACTATCATTTCAGCAAATAAACAAAGTAATATCACTTCTAGTTGCAAGATTGAACCTTTGGGAGCAGAATAGATTTTGTTGCTCCTTGATCCAGCGAACAATACTAAAACAATACAAAAAAGATAATTTAAGACTTAAGGAACAGTTATCTATAGTTACATTCATGATTATGTGCATACACATTACCATCATAAATATGCTTGCATATGTTAGTAACTAAACATACCTTTAGAACCATAACTACAAGCTTTGCATATGAATCAATGGAAGAGAAAGAAAGTGACTGAGCTGACTGAAGCGACGCTGAGTTAATAGTAATCACTTGCTCAGGCACGGGTAAGCATTGGGACACAGAAAGTTCCTAAAGTTGATAATAGTTGAACTCAGTATCTTAAACTAGTCCCAAGTATTCCTTTTTTATTTTAAACAAAAGAAATAGTACAATACCATGAGAATACGGAAAAAACGATCTGTGGTATCATCACCCAGAAGAAAACCATTTTGCTGCAACTGAGAGATGTAATGATTGAACACCGAATCATTTGTTGCAGGCATATCACATATTTGAGACCACTCAGCAAAATAGGAAGCAACCTGCAGATAACAAGAAAATGTTCAATAAGATTGAAAACAAGATATAGAAGAATGACCACACAATGGAAAGCAGAAAAGAAATGATTTGCGAAGAAGAGGCAGAAAGTGACACCAAACTTTGTGAAAAATGTAATATACTGGATTTATTTCATGCAATAATATAGTGAATTATAATGCAATGTTATTTAGGATGAGTTTGGCAGTTAAAATACAATAAATTTTGAGCACCGGATATAACCAAACAATGAACCTTGTCTGGAAGCAATTTAATCGAGAAAGCAACCCAATGCATTTTTTTTAGCGGAAAGGATGACTAGATCATTGTGCTAGCCCCACTGACACATCAAAGAAGAAAAGTGATGTACAACATCATCAAGATAGCATCTCTTCCCTCCAAAAAGCACCCTATTACCCTGCCAAAATTATCTCCAGCTGAACTGCCATACGGGAGCGCACTCCAGAGCGTGGTGGGAACAGTGTATATTGAGTTCACTAGGAATGCGAAAAAATCATCGATGAACCAGGGTTCTTTAACGGGAAACAATTTTGTATACCCTAAAATAAGACCAATACTACTTGAAACTATGGAATGCTAAAATGTTGCATTTTTTAGCTTTAATGAAAGTGGATCTCTGAGAATCATTACTTAATGTAAGATTGTATAACGTAAATATGCTATAAACTTAGTTCAGTGGTGTCCTTGAACGAATGTCAAAGCAATTTTGTTCAGCAGTAATAGCAAAATATGCCAATAACCCCTTGTAACCTAGATAAAAGAAGACCACTCCACCGAGCTCCCTACTCAATTGGATACTTGTATTTTTCTTTTTTCATATAGCTTAAAATAATCATTTTTTTTATTGAGCGAACACAAGTATTTTTACTTTAGAAACAATTGGTTTATATCTTATCTGTCTATTGTTCCGTAGGACTTTTCATTCATTTGCAGCAATCTAACAAACCAGTGAAACTCCAAACAACGGAAACTCCATCACAAACAAATGTTCGAAAAATTAAATGTAAATATTATTTGGAGAACAAAAAAACATGTGACAGTTGAAACCTGCTCTCGGAAACCAGGCGGATCAGTCGATAGTGGTTCACTAGCAATATATTCCTGTTTGTTTGTTGATGAGCGACCAGAAAGAACCTGTGAGAAGACAAAAGAAAATGTACACTCTTATCTTAATGTTCTTATAAAAAGCAATGATGAAAGACACAATGGAATTCACCATTACCTTCTTACTAAGCTGCTTGGTCTTCTCTTCCTTGTTAACACTAACACTAGGAGGCGAGTTTATGGTACTCTTAGCTATCTCAATCAATTGCTGAAGAGACTCTGGCGACCCTGGTCTTAGTGCCAGCTGCAACATGGAACATAGTAGTAAGACTCCTTAATTCAAGGACATGGTACAAACAATGAGGAAACATAACAGAGTAACATGTACTTTTGTCAAGGCCTCCATGAGATTGTATAGTTCTGACATGCTGACAGCAGGTTCCTGGATAAGTAAAGTTTGAACGAGGGATATTGCAAATTCGGTAGCCGCTTCTGTGGAAGATCCAAAGTAGTTTAATGAGTCAACAAAAGAAAGTAAAACTAGAAGAGTTGCCACACAGAAAGAACAAGGCAGACAAAATCATGGAGTCTACAGGGCATGTCACAGCCTCACTATGAGTAAAGGGCAGATTCGATATGCCCTTTACTGACCCTAGATAAGAGTGCATTTTTAAAATTTGTTCATTCACCATTACTCAAACAAATATCAGTTTCTAATCTTGTGAAGGAAATTAACATACTATTTCTCCCTCCATCGATAAGCTTTGCGAGATGAACATTGTACTCAGCAAGGTTAAGCAATTCTGAACGGACAAGACCAACTGTTATTTCTTTGTTAAATTTTCGCTCTTCATCTGAATAGATAACCTGCAAAATCAACACACCACGTCATTTGCAAATTGTAATTGAAAAGGCAATTAGTAATAACTATGATAAGATTTAATTGACCAACAGAAAAATGAGCACTCAATGACCTAAGCGAAATGTGTTTTAGATAGTCAAACTTCATATGTAAATCATAAATGAAAACAGGTCCAACATCATTCAGAGAAGATTTATGAATGGAAGAGTACAAGATAATTCCATTTCTGGGGGAGAGAGGTGCAACTTATTAACTATTGTACACCACATCTCATTTTTGTCTAGTAAGTGGGGGTGGGAAAGCATCTCTTTGTGGGCATTACACCCACTTGAGTTTTTGGTTCTTGATCTTTTTTGTTGGATTCACACTTCTACATCTCACAATTGTCGTTTTAATACAAAGAGGATGGCTTACCCAAACTTGGTAGCCATCCTTACCCCTCTTAAAAAATGAAGCATATCCTCCAACCTAGCAACAAGTTAATGTATTACATACCCAACTTGTCAATTCTTTGACAACAAGCTTGCACACATCTCGTATAGCTGCTAAAATTGCCAGATGGGAAGCAACATGAAGCCCATTTGAAGCATTTTCATAAAGACTTCTGAAGACCTGAATCATAATTTTATTCCATCATCATAACAAGGTAAAACAGCAACTTCACAAGAGATATATATAAAATTCTAGTGAAAGGAACTGTACCTTCTGAGCAACAGCCAGTGCAGCTTCATCTCGACTTACACATCTTAGTATCATATCAGGGACCTCGGCTACAATCACCTGAAAGCATGTATACTTAGTAACATCAGCAATTACTTTCTTTTGAAAGAGAAAAGGATGACCAAGATATAGCAGTCACGCGACAAGAAAAATAAAAAGGAAATAATCAACAAGACAGAAGAAAGATGCCATGAATGCCGACCTGAATTTCTGCATCATTGGCATCTTTAGCAATCAAGGCTTCTAGCTGCAAAGGAACAAGTAGGCACCACTAAGATTCTGTGTTCAAAACTTGAAGGTGATATTTCCAAGTGTAAAGATAAATCCCAGAAGAAAAACGCAATGAGGCATAAAACTATTAGACAAGACAAACTATGCTTTGCTTTTCATCAAGAAAGATTCCAAAAACTATTACAAGCAGAGAAATAGAAAGAAAAACAGCTAGTAAGACATTCCTTAGTTCAGGGTTAATGGGATTTAAAGAGGGGGCCATGTAGTGTTTTTTGAGAGTAGTGATCGTACAGCTAACCAGACAAACAGGAACAGACTCGTGTATTGAAGCCAAAAAAACACTGAAGCACATATTATTTGAACAAATGCAAGAAAATATGGACTTAATTCAATCCTGTCAAAGCAGTTTAAACCCATCAACCTGGGATAAAAAAATAAATCTGTTTTCTCAAAGAGAACAATAAATATGTTTTTGTGGATTATTTTACACCTTCTCATCATCCTTTCTGCCCTTCTAACTAGGTTATAAGTTGGAAGTCAAACAAAGATGCATGCTGTGCTAATTTGACCTGATTGACTTAACAAAGAACCAAACAAATCTAACATCTAAAGACATACAAGGCAAGCACCTAGAACCAAATACTCCAGTGAACTTATATAAGATTCAGCAACTCACCATATTTGTTTCCAACAAGCAGATGAAGAAATCAATGCAACACAATAATTATCACAGTCAAAGAAACCTAATAACTGATGGAACCCTTGAAAATAAAAAAAAGGACAAAAGACAAAAGAAAGCTTTATTATTCTGAGGGGTAAATCTTTCGTAGCCCATTTCTTTAAAGAAAAAAGTTTGAATTTGACACGCCGATATTAATGAGATAACTGGAAGCATATACCCTTTGTGCAATTTGTTGGTACTTCTCCAACACATCTCCAGTATTCAATGAATCGAGTAAAACAGCTCCAAGTCGATCGGCAACCGGAACAGTTGAAGATGGGGAAACAGATACCAAATCCTGCCATAATATTACATGAAATTATGCATCCATGTAAGTAATCTACTGGCATTTGATGAATAAAACCATTTGGCAAAAGTTGGAATCTACTGACATTTGATGAATCCACAATCTGAAGCTCGGAAGAAGCAACAGTTGATGGAAATGCATCAACCACAGAATTAACGTCACTGCCATGTGGGATAAGACTATCATTAGACACCCCATGAGTTGGCAAGATACTAAAATAACAAGATACAAATTAAATGTCAGTTATTGGTCAAGAGTAACAAAATAATATATGAATCAAGAAAATAATAAATCAGATTACCTAAGTAATTGTGTTGAGGCTCGTTCTTTGTCTTCTGATATAATATCCAAGGGCTGAGAAACAGAACCGAGAGGAGCTGCTTGTGATGTCGAGTAGACAATGGAATTCTGCAGCGACGAGTTTGAGCCATATATACGAGACAAGGACGTATTAATGGCACTAGCAGCGATACCAGGAGGACCAGAAGAAGCAGCATTTGAACTTTGGCTAGGTTGATTTTGCCAAATATTTTTTATAAACTCCTGCATAAAGGTCATTCAAACTTGTTAAGCACAAACATATATGCTAGGAATTCAAGTGAAAGGAGTCTGGACTGTGCTTTTACATCATAGACTCGCTGTTGGGCAGGTGATAAACGACCAGGTTTAGGGCGAAGTGCCTCGGGTAATCGTGCATATGGGCCTTGTGCATAAGCGCCAGTATCATAATATGCAGAACCAGCTGCCTCTCTCTGCTTTCTTATGGCAGAAAATGCAGGACCTATCTCACCATCAATCAACTCTACAGCCTGGAATTTTTTTTTTCAAAGAAGAGATGATTAGAACATCTTGAAACTCATTGGATAGCAGGGAAAACAAAAGAGAGGCCTAAATCTTTTAAACAAAATCTAAACACATATACGCCAACAACTGGCCTCACAAGGTTCACCTGTTTGTAAAATAATTTTGAACAACAAGAAGAGAACCTAGAATGACTATGTTATACTCTGTTATCTTTCATTCTTTCCAGGTGCAAAGTGGGAATAGTGAAGGCAACAGTGAAGGTAGTACAAAAGGCTATGGCGCATGGGTACGCCGATTGGAACAAGTACATGTACCAGTATCGGTACATCTAGGGTACGCTCTAGTACGTATCCAACAATAAAAATATTTATTGAAATTTGGGTACGTCCTGGGGTGCATCTTTGGGTGCTCAGCATCAAACTTTTTGATCAAATATAAAACCAAAGGAGAAAGCAAAGAGAAGCTGATTCAAAATTTGCCCTAAATCAAGGCAGTGAAGAAAGAAGCAGCGGCAAAGAATAGAACAAGGAGAAACAGTGGCAGCTGAGAAGAATATACTTCCTCCAGTTTAAATCAGATGAAGAGAAAGGAGACACATTTCCTCTACCGACCAAAAGGAAAAGGAGGAAACATGGAGCCAAGAAAGAAACAGAGGAGAACCAGATTTTTGCTCTCCAATTTTTTTTACTGCGAGGAGCAAAACACCCTCGCTGCTTTTGCAAAAAAAATTGGAAACAGAGAGGTCATATGATAATAAAAAAAGGGACAACTGCTTACCAAAAAAAAAAAGAACAGCTCATACCCATTTAAAAGGTCTTTGACACTTGGTGCATGTTGGAGCTTAGTTTATTGCATTCTCTAACAAGACTTTTAAGCAGCTTTGTTAAAGTTTTTTTGTTGTCTTTATTCTTTAATATTTTTTTCATTATAATTTTTTTCAACCCATTATGATTAATTATGTTATTAATTCTGATATTTTAACTTGTTAAAAATTCAGTTTTTTATATCATATGTACTATGATATATAAACGTACCAGTACCCTATATAATTAGAATTTGATGTATCCCGTACCCGTACCACTATGCAACACTGACAAAAGGCAGCCAATCATAACTTGATTATACCTTAATACAGCTCTACTAATTTAGTTCAAAAGGAACATCTGACTCAGAAAGCCAAGGTATAAGCAAACTTAACTGGAATCGTAAAAGCAGTACTTCCCAGAAAATCAAAATAAGCAGGAAAATATATGATCAATCGGGACCCAATTCAGGTGGACAAATTGTGACTCAGAGGATACATTTTGGATGCCTTTCATAAGGGGTGGCACCTCTCAAGACATAATCTCTTACAGACCCAGGAGAGAAACGGACAATGGTGCTTGCCATCCTACCGGCTATTTGGATACAACGGAACAGTAAGGTTTTCTAGTTGAAAATATTCTGAATCATGCTGTTGCTTTGACTAGAGAATGGACTACATTCTTCCCAAATGTAATGTATTATTTTTTATGCCTCCGACTCTTATGTAAAACTTTATCGAGCAGTTTAAATGAACTAGTGGATGGTTAAAAATTTCTGGTTAACCGTCTTTTTTTTCTCAAAAAAAAATCAATACGATCAATAAAGAAACAACATCAAACCTTTAATAAAGCTCTTTATGACATTCAGACACATCTCGAAATTGACTTACAAACCAAAAGTAATATCCATTTCATAAACCCGAAAACCAACAAAAACACCGGAAGAGTATTCACACTTTCAGAGTGTTGCGGTTGGCAATATTTCTTTCTCGTTTTCCCGTTAAGAGATCTCGCTTTACTCATCTATTTAGCATTTATCCAACCAGTGGCCCAAATTAAAATACTGGACGAATTGAAATTAACTTCACTAACAGTTTAAAAATTTTAACTCCAAATAAAGACATCGATATAAGCAAATTACAATAAACCTATTCCAACGCTGTTGCATTTAAACTAGAAGGTTACGATATTCTGGATGAATTCCATATTGTAACATCAAGGACAGAAATATAAAAAATTCAAAAGGTAAAGTTTGAAAATAAAAGAGGAAAATAACCTTTTCAGAAGCGACATTTTCAATCACTGCACAACCAAGATCCAGGTGATCTGTTGTAAGGATTTGAACAATTTGGTCAATTCGCTCAGTAGTTACATTTAAGGCCTGAAGAAGACTTCTAAGGTGACTTGACAAGGACACACGAAGAGGTTCCTGAAGATTTTTCACAAAGTTAGCAATTAATTCTAAGAGCACATACAACAGACAGCAAAGCAAGATGCGTGTCAAAAGATATGTTCCATTAGGCAAACATGTTAATAGTTTTTTGAGGGATCAAATGTGTTGAGTAATTCGAATGTTAAAGAAAAACAGAAAATACCTTGCAAGTCACATGAGCTAAACTCCCAGCTAATGTGCCAACCATCAAGTGTGCTGCTCGTGATATGACACCGTCATCAATCTCCATAGCATAATCCTGAAAAACATTGAGGGCACATGATAACAACAAGACAAGCTGCTTGATAACATTGAGGGCCAGAAACATATTCCTCAGTTTGAATGTAGAAAGTTAACATTGAGGGCCAGAAAAATATTCCTCAGTCTGAATGTAGAAAGTTAACATTGAGGGCACTTGATAACAAGAAGACAAGCTGCTGCTAAGTTTGAATGAAGAAATTGCTTTGTAATGCTAGATCAAAGCAAAAATTTGAATGCACCTTTAACACAAGTTCCTTAGTTGTTCGGCTAGCTATGGTAACACTCCGTTGGATTACCGGGGATACAATTTCTTTGATGGCCCTATCCATAGCTGCTTGAAGTATCCTATAACGACAAAGATGTTAGCATAGATAATTAAAAATGTGGTACCAGAATTGTCGAGTTAGATAAAATTTCGGAAAATCAATACCTTTGGAATTGCAATTGTGAACCCATTGAACTAAGTTTTGGATTGATATTTATATAAGAATCAGCATTTGGAATTATAGTCATAAGCTGTAAAAGAGACCAACACAATTAAAATCATGCCAAACACATGAAGACAAGGAAACCTTTAAAAGAATAAATTAGAAATATATTGAGCTAAAACAAAACCTGATTCAGAGAAAATGGTGATGGAGATGGAGAAGGTGATGGTGAGGGGGATGGTGATGTTGTAACTTGAGCCAACCCCTGACCAGATGGGACACGTTCAGGAATGTTAAGAGGTCCAACTTTATCATCCTCAAACATGGTATTTGAAGCCAAATTCAGAGGGGCAGCATACTGAAAGCAACAAAGCCATAAAATAAGATGCAAACTATACAAAGACTAAGACGAGGCAATAAGAAAGTTAACAACCTGTGCAAGAACATTATGGTTAGCTGGATGAGATGAATTACTGACATCAGTCTGTGTTTCCACGTGATTCAATGATGGCATTGTTCCAGAATTGTCAACTAGCGGCGATGGCTGGCCTGCATTATTATCCTTGTTGGAAAAATCTGGATTACCCTCCACTTCACGTACCTTATCTTTAAGAAGTGAAGTTGGTGTAACTTCTTTCATATCCACGCCAAGGTTCTTAAATAAAACCTGTACTTTCCCAATAGAGTAAAAATGTTGGAACAAGAATAAATGTTCAGACCAATTAAAATCTGAAATAGTTTGGAGGTAAGAAAACAAATACCTCAATATCAAATTTCAGGTTCATTTTAAGGTTTGGATGGTTATAAATCTCTACAAGTAAACTAAGGATGCCCATGGTCCAAGGATTCGGAGGTTGATATGCTAAACTTGATTGGCATGGTTCCAGAATCTACAACATATTATAGTGCATTAGCAGAAAAAATAACAAAAAGTGTGGTCAAGAAAATTAAAGCTAACTACCTTTGAAGTAAATGGTATCACTGCAATCATTAATCCCTTCTCATATGCCTAGCCAAACAAGAGAATGAAAAAGTTACAGATACAAACAGCAAAAAAATGTGAGCCCATGCTACCATGAATCCAAGTGGATTTAGCAAAAATAGCAGTAAGGTAGAATTTGCAATTCAAAGGGATGTGCCAAGAAAAGGAAGCTTAGAAAGTTAAAAATATAACATTATAAACCCGAATTTTATTTAACCTCAATGATAAGAGCCTTTGGGTCAATTTCCTTGGCTCGTAATGCCTGATTTCTACCAATTGTGAACTTCCCAAGCCAGCTACCAAGGTTCTTTAGCAAAGATCGCTCTTCAGAGCTGGATTTTATGAGATCGGATCTCAGCAGCACCTATAGGGAACATGAGTCAGAAAACAAGTAAATTCATTTCATAACAACAGAAGCATTTAGATTAGACAAATGAACCTTGCAATTCTCATAAGTAGCTTTCACAATCTCTTTGTTTAACAATTTGGAGTTAACTTTGTCCAAGAACTTGAGATACAAGTCATGAAAATTTGGCTCAATGCTTGCCCTGTTCAAGTTCATATGACAGGTCACATACAATCTTGAAAACTAATGAAAACAGAATTATCAACAAAAAAGAGTGTGCAAAGTTAGATGTCTTAAAATAGAATAGATTTTTACTTCACCTTTTCATCACCATATACTGTGCAAACCAAGGATAATATTGTTCCTTAAGAACCTCATTAAATTCTTTTGCTTTGGCATCCATATTAGAAGTTGAAATGTTATTAATCATAAATAATAACTTGTCCTGGATTTCTGATGAAGGAGCCTGAATAACAAAAAAGAAACAGTTGTATACAAGTTGAAGAAAAGGAAATCAATGCGTGACTTTTTTTGTGGAGAAAGTGAGTGCATGATAACGGAGAGTTGAACACTATGCAACAAAAACCCAACAAACCTCTATAGGTGTGTCTCTTCTTTCAGCAGCAGCAACAAGCGTTTCAATGTTCAAAGCTGCCCCAAAACCAGTGCTGTAAGAAGGTTGCCGAAGCATACCTACAACACAAAAGATGAATTTACAGTAACTTCACAAGAGAGTAATATACAAGTAAATGAATAACATATAAAAACCTTTAGCAACATCACATGAGAGTAAGATGAACAAATAGTGCACCCTAATTATAAAATGAGCTAGCAAAAGAACAGATAATACACTGAATCTGCAGTGTGATATAACAAAAGAGCAATAACTTCTACCTGCAGATGTCGCACTCCGAGAACGAAGGAAACCAGGAGAGGAAGATAAAGCGGTTGTGGCACTGGCAACATGATGTGGAGAGGATTGCACAGGCTGCACAGTGAGCAGAAGGAAATGTAATCAACAAAAAGAAAAGTTGAAAAATACAACATAATGAAGCATACAAATTGATTGTTAATGTCCTTAAATTGCATCTAAGTCCAGTTTATGCACAACAAAGAAACTTTCAATACCTTCTGGTTGGTTGCAGGCTCAACAGATCCAGGTACAAATGAAGATTGCACAGGATGTGATGACATAGGTTTTGTAAAGCTGACAAGCCCATTAGGGGCTTTAAGCCTTTCGCCAAGAAAACCTTGATGCCTCTGTTGCAGCTGAAGTGAAGAAAGCTGCTGATTTAACTGTGTTGATGCTGAACCTATCAGCTGCCATGATGCCTCAGACGCCTGGACTCATTTGAGAAATAAATTAAAAGGTCGGCAACATTTTTCCTTAAGAAGCTGAAAGATACTTTCAAAAGTAAAAAGGATTGCCACCAAAGGAAGTGGAACTATAGGAAACCCTCTTCCCCTGTGAGGGGGAGTGAACAGGTATTGAAATACCACACACACAAACAAACCCACCCCACCCCCCAACACATATTAGGCTAGTCAGCCCAAATAAATCTACGCCTACACTCAAAAGCATCAGTAAACCATTACAAATTGACAAAAAAAAAATTTAACAGGTCAAAATGTGGTGCCGAAATAAGGACATTCTAGGATCCTTCATGAATGAAAGAACCTATATCTACCAAGACATGTCATACCTCCATATTGTCAATGGAAGATATTACAGAACCAGGTTGCTGATCAACAGGAATAGAGTTGCTACCACTTGTTTCTGACTGACTAGATGAAATCCTAGCAAGGGCACGCTCAATGAAAGAAACAAGCTCAGCATGTGTTGCACGCAAATGAGATATCTGTAATATGTGATTGCAGTACTGTGGCCATTCTACCAGACGATCAGTGAACTGCTCCAAAGCTTTGGTGCCAAACATAAACATCTGCACCAACAATTCTTTATGAAAAGGCTAAAAAATTTAAACAGCAGAAAGTACTCCTCATCATATAATTTATTAACCTTTGAGTCAACAGATTTGCGCAATGCATCAAGAACTCCACGCAAAGCAATGCCAAGAGTAAGATGTGTAACAAGCTGGTGTTTTATCAGAGTACCTGCAAAATAACAAGGAAATGTGAAAGACTCAAGAGAGCACAGATAGTAGTTGGAATACAATATGTTGAAATAAACACTCACCAAAGAGCACAGCCACCAACTTCAATTGTTTATCTGGATATTTTGGGAAGAATTTGTACTCTTCAAAAAGGTTGCGAATGATGCACTCAAAGATCATCTGCTCCCTGTAAATTTATGCGGAAAGAATAAGAAATTATCATAAACAACATTCTTGCAAAGATCAAAATTGAAGATAATATCATAGTAGTCTGATAACGAAAACAGTAAAGAGAAATCCATGCTTGTCCTAACTTTGCTGACACGATACAGACTCATCACTAGGGTATACAAAGTTAGGTGTCAGTAGAGAATACAGAAACTACATGCGCCTAATGTGGGGCCGGGAACAAGGATATTGAACATCTATTTTTTAGGTGCCAATTGCCCGAGGTCTGGTGCCAGGTGGGATATTCACAGATAGACACTTCTGCTGAGCCTTTCTGGAGGCCATTCGGGTCACATGGGGAGTGTGGGTGCAGAGCTAAAGAGTTTTCTGTGCTACCCGTTCAGCTGTATTGTGGGCCATGTGGCTGCAACAAAACTGTACCACCTTCAAGGGTGAGAGATGTAATGTGGAGTGTGGACAGTATTGTACGTCATACATCTTTTTTGGGTGCCAACGTCCGTTGAGGTCTAGCACCCTCGAGGGTGAGCCTTTCTGGAGGTCATGTTATGTGGAATTTTTTTTCAGAGAAAGGATTGCTACAAATTGTAGCCGCCGTCCATTTGTACTTGTATTAAAGCAAAAGGAAATTTACTAGTGTGCATATGATGGAACTACACGATGCATGAGTTCCCCAAAACCAAACTATCTAAAATCCACTCTCATAAAAAACGATGTGTGATGAACAATATTCTCAATATAGCATCATTCCTCTCCAAAAATCATGTGATTGCGCTGCAACCAAATCGCCCAAGTAGTGACTAAGGATGCTGTCCACAACTGCCTCCAACCCAATCTATCATGAGTACCAAGTGCCCGCAGCGAGTACTAATGGGTGTGCATAGCTCCTCACCATAATGGATTGCCTCCTCATTCACCATGCCTAAAGGAATGAAGGATGATTTGGCATGGTTTAACTGCAAGCCTGATGCCACTCTGAATAAACTCTACCAAAATCGCCATCCGTCATGCCTCCGTAGTCGATCCTTCAATGAAGAGAAGTGTGTCGTTTTCATACTCGAGGAGTGGGACAATGGTGCCTCTTCTCACGGAGAACCCACTGATGATCCTGCTACTACACGTCGAGAAGGTGCAGCCGGCTAAGACAAAGAGCATAGGTGTCAAGGGACAACTTGTCGAACCCTACACAATGGATGGACCTACCCGGTTGTCGATCGCCTGTTAACCAGGACAGAGAATGAAGTTGTGGAGATAAACGCTTCATCCATATTGTACGGATCGTAGGGAAACCACACTTTTTGTAAAGAATGCCACAAAAATAACCATGAAACCGAGTCATAGGCATCAAATAACTTGTTTGCGCATACGCCACCATGCTACAATTATCTAAAAGGTAATGGTGCAGATGTCGGTGATGGATCGACCGCTGATGAATGTTGCTTGTACTAGGTGAATCAAGTCGTCAAGCACTTGTCTCAACCGATTTTCAAGTGACCTGGGGAGACACGGGGCGAAGATTGGCGGCGTCGGGCGCGTTTTCGACACCCGAACGGGCNGAGCGTCGGTCCGCTATTGTGGCATGCACACCAGAAACATCTTCATGATGACATGCGACAAAGGGGAAATATGGTCTTCAAAAAACCGAGAGAGATCTCGGGCAAATCATCTTTACCTAAAGGGTGGTGATCTCATCGAGGAGTCCCTAAAATACGCCCTCATGGTAGCCCCAATGTGAGCATGACCGATGATGGTTGTCCCCTGCATTCTGATCTAGTCAATCATGTTGCCCCTCCGTCAGCCACTAACGTAGAAATGGAAGAACCTGCTCTTAGCGTCGCCCTCCCAGAGTTATGTTCGGAGGGAGCGTTGCCTCCACTAGATCACTACCTTCTTGCCTTTAAGTTGAACCGATGTTTAATAATGTCTCTATTATGCCACCTCCTCGGTTGGTGAGGTCACAAGACTCCTTCGCTTGTTGAGTCGAGAGGTAGTCATAAGAGCGTCTTGTAACACCTTAAATATTTGGCCCGTACATGCGCCGATGTCAGTCGCATGTCTTGGTAAACGGAGGATGTAGGAAATGACTAAGAATGTCACAAATGTGGAACTTAGATGAAAAACGACTATGCGGTGGAAACATGGTCTGTGGCCAGGGCGCGTGTAGTCGTTTCAATGGGCGCGCCCATGAAAACAGCCCAAATCTTAAAGGATCCAAAATGACTTTGGGAGGGGGTCTTGATGGCTAAACAAACTGATTTACAGACCCAAAGGATTGCCATGAGTTGCTAAGTCACTTGGACAGTCAAAAACGACTAAGTCTAAAAGTGGGTATGGGGCATGGGCGCGACCCTCTGTTTTGACGGATGCGCCCATGAAAGCGTTGTCGTTTTGACTGGCCCGACCAGGACATGCAGAAGTCCAACAGAACAGTTAGGAATTGACTTAGCTAACTTTTGGGGAGTTATTTGGACAGTTAAACAGGTTCCAAAACTGAAGGAAAGGTTATTTGAATAAAAGCTAGTTACCAGGTTCCAAAACTGAAGGAAAGGTTATTTGAATAAAAGGTAGTTACGAGGTTCCAAAACTGAAGGAAAGGTTATAAAAGTTAGTTACCATAACTACCTAAGGCCTCTATAAATATCCCTGCACATTGAGGCTTTGAGGGATGGATGAACTTAGTGGAAAACACTAATGTTTGGACAGAAAACTGCAGGAATTCGGCCTGAGCATATTGCACTCTTATTTAATATATTTCTAACCTATTTTCCTTATGTTTCAGGACTTATACTTGGCTGCCGTCAAAGGGATCCGTTTTGGCTAGTGTTGGTCAAAACAGGAAGGGAATGAAGATCCTTAAGGCCGCGCGCATGTGAAAACCTTAGTGCGTGACATTTGGTATCAGAGCAAAATCTGATGGCGGAGACTCCATTTTGTAGTGGGGTATAGACGCGTACCCACGGAAGAGGAGACTCTAGAAGAAGAAATGAAAAAGCCTTGGGCTACACTGGTGGAAGAATCAGTGACAGAAGAAAGGGGTCTTCAAACTGTTGAAGACGTCCATGACTTACAAGCCATCATTCGTGACTTGGTGGAACGGGTACTGAGACTTGGGAGTCTTGGCAGCCGTTTGGAGAGTTTGGAGCACCAACTCTGTGTGGCGTTAGCTAAAGAAAGTATACTTTTGGACAAGAGTTTCAGTGACAAGATTGCATCTGTGAAGAAGGTAATCTCATTTGTTCAAACTAGCCTTCTTGATATCACGGCGAGTCATAAAGGACGGGATGCTGAGATAGAGGAACTTCCAAGTCCAACCCCGCCCGAATCAAGTGGGAAATTAGACAAGGGCATGAAGGCAAAGAAGAGCGATATTCGTTGTTTCACTTGTGGAGGTCGACGCTTCAAAAGGGACTGTCCACAGCGTCCAGAAAACAAAGAAACTAAGCGTAAGGGGAAAACGAAGATGTTCCCTTGTGACGACTAAGGAAATGGTGTTTTAAACATTATGTTTAAGTGTATGTTGGCCTGTTGTATTTTCAGGCTTTTAAGTATTGTAATGTTAGTAGTTCGGATTGGCTAGTAAATGCCAATGTAATTGTGATGTAAATGTGGAATGTTTGTACTTTGGTTTTGATTAACAACAAAAGTGTAACTTGTTGTTTGAATCAATGAAATTGTTTTGTGAAACCTCCGTCTACATTGTTGGCTAAGATTGTCTTGGCACCGAGTCAGAACCACACTAAAACTGGGAAATACAGTGCGCCAACGAACACACCCGAAACGGCCTTAAATGGGGCAAAACAGGGGATGTTTTGATGGGCTAGCACAGGCATTCGACACTGAGCAAAACATTGATGTTCTGCTGGGGCAGCGTCGACGTTAACCCAGGAAAATTGACTTAATATGGTCATCTAGAACAAAAAAGAAGTGGTTTGGTGAACAAACACTCAAAAACCTGGTTGTTGACACTTAGGATAGTGAAATCTGACTATGCAACAACGCATAGGGTTGGGGTCAACAGATGCTCAAAGTTGGAACAGAGAACATTGTCGTAAACGCCTAAAAACAAATCACATTTAGAGTAAAACGTGGATGTTTGGAGGCATGTCACTGGATTGGCAAAAGTGCCATGAGAACGGCACACAAACAGACTCGTAATTGAACAAAACATTGATGTTTTGTTAGAAACACTAAAGATTTCAGAAATGTCTACATGAAGGATCATCAGTGGGCATTGAATGTTGAAGTACATTCACAAAGGTTAGAAAGGGAGATCTAACCAAATCGGGACAACACGAATGTCTTAAGAACACTCAAAAGTTAGGAATGGCACCCTAACTCAAACTATTTTTCGGAATTATATGGTCGGATTATTCAGGATCATGCATTAAAACTTGTAAAACGTCGACGAAAGATCGTTGCATTTGGAAGTGGCAGCGAACGCACTTCTACTTATCGGATTTCGGAATACAAATTTCTTGAAAGGAATCAAGAGGAATTATTCATACCTCCTAGACCGGTCGTTGGGGCGTCGGATCGAAATAAAGGATGATGAATACACATCCATAATCAAGTGAGGGTGGCACTTGATCTAAAAATATATCCTTCGGGAAAATTAGAATGCATAAAGCATCCTTGGTGGGTCTGTGGAGGCATTTTGACCAAAGTCATATGATACTTCAGAAGTTAGGGGAACCTTTAAGATACCTTGAATTTTCACAAGGTTGAATTGCTCCCGAATTCAATCAAGTCGGAACCTCCATATCAACAATGTCGAGGGACATTTTATGAGTAAAGTAACTGGAATACATAACTCTGTTGATGGAGTTAAGTACGGCGATAGGAAAAGAAAATTCATAAGGTCATCATTATCAAGGTAGGTTGTAATGCAACCTTACCCAAATTGGATTCAATTTGGTCTGTCCATAAGTAATGACAAAGAACATTTAGGACGACTCAAATAAAGTTAACATCTACGTTAACACAAAACGGGTCTTTTGTTGGGGCACTTGACCTTGTTTATCGGAAGATAGACTAAATAGCCCAACAGGCATTGGCAAAACGTTGACCTTGTCAACAAAACTAGAATGTCTTGAAAGACATTTCTAAAATCAGTGGGATCACTTTTATCGATCGAAATAGTTCTAAAGACACGGGAAGTCTGCAGAACTCAAATTGGACAAAACGCTAGGAAGATCCTAGCCTCACCTTGTGGAAACTCGGCAAAATAGGGTGTTAACAAAACATCCTGGGTCCAGACGGTGGGTAGACCCGAATAACGACCTTGTATGGTCACTAAGGAATGAAACCTTAAACTCAGAATGTTGGGGCATCCTTGGTCTAAATAAATTGGACCTAAACTGATCCATAGGACATTGTCGTGGACAATGTGCCACTTCAAGGAGAACCCCCTTGAATTGAAGGATCACAACTAAGGCGTAAAGCCTTAACTCGGATGTTGTGTGATGCATCCTCGATCTAGATCTTAGATCAAGTCCAGTCCATGGACATTGTCGTGGATAATGTACCTTTTCAAGGAGAACCCCTTGGAATCGACGGATCGCAAAGGTACAAAAACCTTAAAAACTTATCGTATCGTGGGATATCGTTAGTCAAAATAAAGACTAAACTCAAGACTTGGTGTGGTCTACAAAAGGCAGAATGTTTTTAAAGGGAATTCATGGAGGAAGAATACCCTAATCTACCAACATAATTGGTAAAACTATTTGAACAGATTTGCTTGGAAGATAGCATATCATGGACATTTGGGGGAGTGTCCATCAAAGCCAAACAAAAGCAAGTTATGGCTTATGCATTCATGAATGCAAACCAAGAGTGGGCTGATTATATTAATCGTTTGTGGGATAATGAAAATAGCCATCTATATCAAACTTGAAGTTTGAACAGAACTTATCGTAGGCAAAGTTGGAGGACACTAATGCCTAAAGTTGGATGAAATTGAAAGGTATGAGAACATAAGAGGCTCTCAACCTAAATGACTAATAAAGTCAAAGTCTATGGTAAAAGACTTAACAAATAAGAGGGATGGCAAACACATTGCCGAGGACGGCAATGATTTGAGTGGGGAGAGTTGTAAAACCTTAAATCTTTGGCCCATACATGCGTCGATGTCAGTCGCATGGCCTTGGTAAACGGAGGATGTAGGAAATGACTAAGAATGCCACAAATGTGGAACTTAGATGAAAAACGACTAGAATCAGAAGGTGGTAACAAGGCAAGGAGGGCGTTTTAGTCTCTAGACCTCGTCTCCGGGAACCCCCTCCCGGCGGCGCCACCTCCGTCGCCTGGAATCTCCCAGGCGGCGCCACCTCCGTCGCCAGGAATCCCCCAGGCGGCGCCACCACCGTCTCCGGGAGCCCTTCCCGGCGGCGCTACTCTCTTCCATCAGAGAACCCCATTCCAAAGGGGCTCTGTCTGTCACCGCCCTTTCGCTGCCCTGTTCCTCGTACCGGGAAGATGCGGCCCAAACGATACCGCCTGGCAGATGGGTGGGAAACGCAGGTTCGTCCCTTCCAGCAAGGCGGTGAAGCACAGAGGGAGCGGTGTTTCAAATGCCTTCGACATGGCCACTTCGCAAGAGATTG
>LTAE01005870.1:15863-27122 GCA_001647135.1 Pontederia paniculata | reverse complement strand
CTTTTTAAGTCATTATGGTTATATCTAATGAACTTGTTATCTTATTTTATGTCTCGAGTCGAATGAGCCTAAGACTCATGTTATGGGCCTTATGTTTGGCCATTGAATTATGCCCATATGTGACAAGATGATTATGGATTTTTATATGTTTCCGCTGCCATGATTTATGTTTTATCTTATGATATCTTATTATGTTTTCCGCTGTGATATTATTATGTTTTATATTTTCATAGTTATGATTGCGGGCTTGCTTGGTTTTATTTTCTAGTGAGCCCATATGATATACATAATGTCCATGTAGCGCCGTCGAAAAGCCCTCGCGGGCCGAGCCCAAGGGAGTGCATTTTGGGGGCGTTACACATAAAATAAAAATATATATTTGGTAACCATAAAGAAGCTTATGGTGTCGACCAACATATGATTCTTGGTTAACGTGGCGAAGCAGGTTGAATTTTAACAGTTACCATTTGAATATATTTGCACCAAAAGAAGATCAACTTTAAAGAAACGGGTGGTTACAGGAAGAATCAGTAGTTAAAAACCTGTGTACCTCATTATGAATTCATTAAGGACTTAAGACCAGGCAGCATAGTTAAGCAGCTATCTTATGTTGGGTTTATCATGGTTATTCCCAAATCAATTGACCTATGAGAAATCGTTGAGATGAACAGACAAAACATTACAGATATAACGGTACAATTGAGGCACGGCAACAGAATGACGGATTCATTGATTACTACGGCATAAAGAACCATGAGCATATGTCATCAAGAGAGTCAGAAGTGTGATAAAAATTAATTCCACAAGTAGCTGTATAAACAATACACGTTATACGAATCATGAGCTACGGACTGCAAGCATTTTGCTTATCATACATCCCATAGACAACTGTGCAAGAATACCATCATTTGCTCCTATCACCAAAAAGATAACCCAGGGAAGACCCACCACCAGGAGCAGCATGTACCTTAGTTGAAGGTCGATCCTGCATTGAGGATAACATCCACATTTAACTCTCTCAAGATAAAGGATAATCATTTAGCTACTAGTGCCAGAAATATGAAGTCACAAGTTAACTTTGCTGATATAATAAGAACCATCCTCCTGTTATCCTATATGGTTGATAAACTAAGGGAAAGTTCTACCAAATTATTTTCCATGCTCTGAGCACATTTCAGTGATATTTCAAGAAAATAATGTAATTACATGATACAAAGAAGTTAACGGCAACAGGCTTAAGGAGTTACAATATTGAATTTTGGTTTATCGTTATGTTTATACAATCATGATTTACTGCTAATTTCCCATTTGCAAAAAGTATTAAGATTACATTTACAGTTATTGACTGTCATACCTCTGCTGCTGGCATCTGTGCTGCAACTTTAAATCATAATATATGTGGTGTGCTAGCATTTGCTGCTGGATTTTGTTTCAGGTACCTATTCTAATATTTACCAGATTCCACAATCTCTATTCGGTATTAAGGTTAATAACATAAAGACCTTTTAAGTGATTCATTAGACACTTATATAGAGTAAATGATAAGGCAAATAACAGGAATTACTTTTCTGATTAATATCTCCTTAATAAACATCACAAAACTCAAGTGAAACAGAAATGAAGAACTTTCAAAATGGAGAAGAAAGTCACCTAGTCCAATATGAAAGAAATAACTATGAGCTTTTATATTATCTAACCATGGCCACAAATGGAAATAAGATAATTATGACGAAATGACATGTGGAATATGAAATATTTTATTCACAAAATATGAAATTATTTTGAAGTGTAAAAAAATACAGAAATCATGAATATAGAGGACTAGACAATTCGAGATAGTGAATCCATACTGTGATGAAATTGCCGCAGTTCTGACCATCTGCTCGAAAGTAGTTGTTTGCTTGGCTTCCTTGGATACCTGCTGGAATCTGCTTGTTTGCCTCAACAGGTGGTGTATGAACTGGATTTTGAGCAGGTGTATTGTTCACAGTAGCAGGTTTGGGATTTTCTCCACCACCAAAAAGGTAGCCCAAAGAACTCTGCCCTCCTCCACTGCTCACCCCACGACCCATCTTCTTTAGATAAAACCTAGGAAAACCTGTAGTATTTTTATGAAATACAGACGAGAATAAGGCCAGGCATTGTTCTTAAATGTGCTAGTACAAAAGTAATATTAAAGAATCTTCAAGAATGAAAAGGAATGCCAATGTTAAAATACGCATGATATTCAACATTAAGTTAATGAAAGTCGGTATCACCTAATCTTGAAAAGAAAGCTATCTTATTGATGGAATAATGGCAAAATCAGAAACGATGAAGGCTTCAGAAGGAAATATCATATTCATACCAATCTAGGCAAAAGTATCTGTTCTTACCAAGTCACAGGATTCTGAACAGATACTTTGGCAAACAAAGTTACTGTTGATAATGCCTTGAATCTTAACCCAGTGGAAACCCATATGACCCCCTGCACATCACAGCCGTCGAATATTTGGGACAGCGAAGCCGCCCGTCCCATATGGGGGTCTCGTTGCCCAGTCAGTGAGCCTGGGGGTTTCCCTGGATCCCCCCTGCGGGGGCTCGGGGGCGGAGCCCCCGAAACTAGACAACCTTAGGACTTATATTTTCTATTTTGTATTGGGAGTCCATATATAAACTTCCTAGGATTTGAGTTATTCTGTATCTTGTATCATCTATTGTTTTACCACATCAAAGAAAAAACTTCAGCCGCCGCCCGAGTACGTAGCCCAATTAAGGGTGAACCTCGTAAATCTGTGTGTCTTCTGTTTGTGTGATTTTCTTTCTCGCCAATTTTCATAAAGTTACTTTTACCTTCAAACAGAATTTTCTCTGATTTGATTTTAATTTGAAAAGAGTTTAAGAGAAGCAGAGGCAAAATGCTCTAGGCAAGCCACTTAGAGCACAACACTCTACGAATACCAAGGGATTCTAATGCTACTAGAGTACTAGTAGTCGTTTGATTCACTATCAACTCCCCGCATTTATAAGTCTCTAATCAAATCTCAATTTACAGTTCACATAAGCGAATGAGAACCAATGAAAAGGAACCTAAGATATCCTTTTAGAACCTCATCCCTCGTTCATAAGCACTCGAGAATGAACCAGGTAGAAATTGTGCATGAGGGCCGTAATAAGAATAAATTGGACCAAGGGAGACACTGTCTTTATAATTGAAGACAAGGATTTGGTATTTGCTTGATGCATCTACCCCAAACCAATCAACCTCAAAGATCAATTTTTTTCGCCCAAAGGCCAAAGCTCACCGGTCTCAATAATTGAATTGAAGTAACATAGCATATGAATTAAATTGCATCAAAATCCTTCATAAATAACTATAATTCGAATGGCCCAGAAAAAAAAATCTCCAATTCATTACTTCTGAAACAATAGGCAACTTTAAAGTGCAATCATAATCAATAAGACAATAACAATGAAGACCTCTGGAGATACTTCTTTGAGAAAAGAAAAGACTTGTCTTTTCTATTCTTCTTCCTTAAAGTACTAACTAGACGATCGCATGTATGGAATCCATGAGCTCCTTCTTGACTGTACAATAACTTCTAACAGCTACCAAGAAAAAGTTTGCAAAGCTGGTTAATTTAGAATTAGAGGCAAAACAACAAGCAGTTTCTAATAAGACAAGACCCCAGAAGAACTTGTAGATCTTTATTTAATCTTTCTAAGACAAAGAAATCGAGCCGGGCGTCAGAATAAGGAGCACGAAGAGATGAACAAGGATGAAGAGTGCCAGACAACATGAGCTAAAGATATGAATATAGAAATGAAAGCCAGGAGCAGGAGCACCAGAAGAGCATGAATCTACCAGGAGCAGGCGAATTAAACTACCCTAAATCGGTCGTCGATTGCAAGGGCAAAATGCAACTGGAAAAGAGGGTAAAACAGAATACGAAGATGAGACCCGACGGCAATATGTGATTAAAAGAGAGCGAAAAAATCAGGAAAAGAAAAAAACGGAGAGAAGGCATCGGGTAACAGGTCGAGGGTTCAAACCTCGTCGGAGAACCTTTCGTTCGTCGATCCGATCGGAATCCGGCGACCGGAGGGCCGCGGAGAGGGGGCGAGTGGAGCGGGTGGCCTTTGCTTTCTGTATCGTTTTATTGTGGGCAAGACGAAGAGAAAGAAGCTACGGGAATTTAAATAATTGATAGGTGCACCAGAAATAGAAAATGGAATCGGAATGGGTGGATCGAAAGCGATGAGGTGGTTGGTCCGCATGCTACCGTGGGAATGTGATGTGGACATTTCACCCGGAATTGGGTCAAAAATAAGGTCCCTCATGTCGGTCGCGTTGGGACAACTTAACGGCCGCATATATATATTTTAATTAATAGGAAATTTATTAGAATAATAATATTCAAGGGATCTTATATCATAACAATTGAACTCATCATTTTAACTTATAAAATAAATTCAAATATATATAAATAATATTAACTGAATTGAATATTCCAAAATGTTACATAAAAGAGTTTGATCACGTTTATCTAATTATCGACATAATTATGATCAAATATGCTACTTATTCAATAAAAGAAAAAAAATGACAGGACTGATGAACGACTGTAGCTTGTAAATTATACTGTAGAATTCAAAATTTCAAACTTGTTCGCTGGAGAATGGAAGACCTCCGATACTTTGAAGCATAAGGTCATTGCAGTTGAGAACAGTGTGCCATTAGAGAAAGAATACAGTGCAAAGAGGAAAGCTCAACTATCATAAAAGAGTGAGCTTTTATTTCATAAGCAATGAGCTACCACTAACAGTAGCATGGCTAGCATGGAAAACTATGCGACTGCAGTGCAGTCGGTCTCCGAGGATGGTAATTTCGATATCTCTACGAGGAGCTTCTGTAGAGCTTGAGGCTTTGAGAAGAATGGGGAATGATCTGATTTTAGTCTGTACACCTTTTCTGGTGGATTGACACTGCACATGCTCTGTTGCAGAGGTAGAGGTATTGCGTTGTCCTCCGTGGCCTCTATGTAAAACCTTCTTACTGAACCATAATTCTTGTCGCTGAGAGAGAGTTTCTCTAGGAGTGGAGCAAATGGAATAGGTCTCAGGGAGAGCAGGGCCAGTGAGACATCCTTCAGAAGGAAATAAGTTGCAGAAAAGAAACCAACATGAGCATTCCTTCACTTAAGAACTGAATTTTAGTAGGCTGCAAGTAAGATGAATACCTTGGAAGGACTCTGGTTAAACAGCAGGCTTTTAAGTAAGGACCGATCCAGATCTATAGCTGTGGGAGGGTGGTCTTTTCCATTTGCATAGACAAAAGCCTGAGATTGTTGCATCAAATCATTCCCTCCAGTCTATCATAGAATTTGGAAGAGAAATGTCAAATTCCGAAGGTTAAGAGCAAAGAAAGATTAAAACAGTAAGTTTCACCACTATAGGCTAAGTGAGTTGCAGCTGAAATCAATTTACTGTAAAAGACCATGTAAGAGACATCAAAGCATGTGAGACACAAGGCAAAACTCTTGAGTTCATTTAAAATGACCAAACAACAGTAGAGCATTATCTGCTCTAGTTGTTTTATTGTGTAAGGAAAATCTCCAGTGATAAGGATAAGAACACACCTCTTTTGAGAACATGTCAAGTATATTTTCACCATCATTTATCATAGCCGCACAAAGGTAAACAGCTTTAGCTATTTTACTTGGAAACTTCTCCATAGCATAGGATAGACAGGCACCACCAAGATCATGTCCCACTAAAATCACCTGCGGGAAAGGCATAAAACCAATAGATATTAGTATTACAGATATTTGTATCTGTTCTTGAGAAAATGCATCTAATTTGTCAATGTCTCGACAATTTTCTATCATAAGATGAAATCAAACTCACAAATACCACTTTGCTGCATTTACGCAATCATATTTCGTTCTAGTGTAAGCAATGATATAATCTCATGAGCAAGATTTATAACTTGTATTATCTATAAGATTTTATTTTTCCTTACAAGAAAGATTTTTGTATAACTATCTTATGTTAGATTTACATTATTATTTTTGTCAAGAACTGGTTACAAAGGAATTTATTTGTCGTTTAACACCACATACTATATGTTTATTCAGAAGCAATTTATAGATAAACCCATAATAGTTTACTGAAGTTGTATTCGCAATTTTCTTTACAGAATCGAAATATCAAAGACAGGAAAACAAGTTATCTATAAGAAAAAGTGACCTACCAAAAAGCAGCAGGAATGGATTAAGTAGACATTAGAAAAATCATGACGTCTTCAAAAGCTAGAGTTGTGGTGCCAAATTAGAAAAGACAAAATCTGACTACAGTGATGTTAGAATAATAGAATCCAAACTGCAGAGAATTAATTGAAAAAGCAAACATGCTTCAAAGTAAATAAAAAGGAAAGATCTAATATGATTTGACATATGAGAGATGAAAAATATGAAGAAAGAGATAACAAAAAAGAAGAACTAGTTTCTTCTAATCTGCTTTTACATTTAAACAGTTGGTAACTTGGTACTTAAAAAAGGAGCTTTGTTATGTTGAAATTTACAGAGAATTGCCATTTAAACTTTTATCCTTGTATTTGAATATGAATAATAGAACCAGAAATTCGATGGAGAAGAAGCAATTAAGCTTTTGTTCATCGGATGTAATGTTTACTTCCTGGTTAAAAAATTTGCATTTCTTTAACAAGTAATATGCATGAGAACATGATATGCTACACAAGTCTTTTAGCTAATAACTACTTTTCAGTTAATACAGTTTGAAGTGAGGATCAATGCAAGAACGTTTTTCCTTTTTCAGAATTAACAGAGGCAGATGTCCAACCTTTTCCTCATCTCCAAGTGTTTCAAGGAAACTGGTAAGTGGGTTTGCATATTCAGGGAGGCTTGTCACTTTATTTGTATCGAAAGCACTAATTCCAGATCCTGTGAGATTTATAGCAATGACTCTAAATCCAATGTTCTCTAGAAGAGCTATAGTTTTGTACCAGCACCAAGCACCAAAACCACCTCCATGAACAAGAACAAAATAGTTGGTCTCCAAAGTGTCAATATTTATATCCTGTAAGAAAAATGTATGCACTTTCAGGATGGTAATGCAAGATCAAGACATTGAAATGGTAATTAATAGTTTGACATTCTACTTGTCATCACACATGTAAATTTCATTATAATATCTAGATTTACACTGTCGCATTATTAGTAATTAGCTTCTGTGCCTCATTGACAAGCAAATAATTTTATTTTCTGTTGAAGAGAAAATAAACTAGAAAGGGAAAAGCAATGGTGTTTCTTCCTTGGCTCAGAGAATAATTTAAGCGTATAAAAGGGATTCTATACGTCTTTTTCAGCAATCTATGTTTTAAGGACAACATTATCTAATCATCAAATGGTCACCTGCATTTTTTAACTAATAAAATCATCGGTTGTACTTCGAGCTTTGAAAATTCTACGAGATTTACAATATCTTACAGTTATTAGTTTCATTGGTCAAAATCATCTAACCACGATGAGGAGATTTTCAATATAAATGCTAGAATAATAATGATGATCCTAGAAAGAAGAAACTCTTGAATTATAAGACTATTGAAGTACAAGTTTAATGTTTGACTCACTGATGGACATGATTATTTAGACAATAATAGTACATCCAATGTAACTGGCAACTTTGATCAAAACTCACATGCAAGAAACTGAAGAAACTAGAGGACAGTAAGAGAAGAGAATTTGAATAAGAGGTTGAAGATACAGTGGCATGGAAGTGTTGACTAGGAACAAAAACTGAATTGTATATTCTGCATATGTTGACAAGTGACAAAACAATAAAATGGAATATGTCATTTAATTAAAAAACCCAAGGAGGATTGGCACATGGATTGTCCTTATAGCAAAAAAAAGAAAATGAAATCTCTGAACCTTTGATACCATATTGCAGTAAACTTCAACAACCATGTGTAGATGTGTGCAACCAATGAAAATTCAATGAAGAGCAAAAGAACAGACCATCTTCAACAACCATGTACAGCGATATACAAATCAATAAAGACCGTTTTCTAGTAGTAGTCAAATTTTAGTATCAATAAGTAAGGCTTGAATTTTTCAGATTAATTTGCTTCTTCTTTCTCTTTTTCTTTTTCATTCATGTATTTTTGTTTTATTTCTTGCTTGCCAATCGAAAATGACACTTAAGATATGTATTCAGATAACCGTCCCCTTCATGCATGAGATGTCTCGTTCAGATATTTTGCTTCAGAAATTAGAGTTACTTGAAAGCCATGCATCGCCTTGCCGTTCAATCAAATTTGATAGAGGATAAAAACTGCTCTTTTAAACACCACAAAGACACAGAGAAACCGAGAGCATCCATCTCTAGAGATTCTAAGTTAAACTCAACAGGCAGTAGTAGTACCATCTCAACACCCAAACCAACTGACCTGATCGAGGAGCTGCTGCGGCTGCACAACCGGATCGGCGAGCGACCGCGGCCGCAAGCTCGCGCTCCGAGGCAGGCCCTGCTGCTTATTCTGCCTGGGGAACCTCAGCGACGACGACCGGTCGTAGGGCCCGCCAGCAGCGCTCTGCTCCAGAATCAGCGCGGCCGCCGCCAGGGCCTGCTCGTTCGTGAGCACGTCCTTCCTGCCGGACCTCCCCTTGCTCCAGCGTCCGCTCGGACCGAGGCCGAGGGCGTCCGCCGCCGCGGACAGGGTCTGGTCATTCCTCCGGCTGCGGACCCGAGGCTGCTTCGCGTCGCCAGCGGAGTGGATGCACGATAACACGGCGCCCATGGCCTCAGCATGAAGTCTGCTCAGATCAAAATTGGATCTTTACGCGCGTATATGAAGAGGAACTGCGCCGTCACCCCGGAGGAGGAAGAGGAAGGAGCACGCGGGCAGGATACAAGTGCGCGAACGAGACTGATATGGTTTGCACAAATGCATGTACCTTGGAACGTTCAGCGAATCGCTCCAAGTGCTACCCTTTGGGCATCTCTCTTCTCCAAACGCATAGTAATCTTTGTGCGGGATCGAATCGGACATTTATGCGTGTGAAGATGACGAGATGGACGGTCTAATTTGTAGGCTGCATACATTAAAATATACGGACGTAATGATATTTCGCCTTCAAGATCTCCCTGCGACAGGTACCTGACGAGCCCACGAGGAGGCATAAAAAACTCGTGATGCCACCAATCTTTTGCATATTTTTTTCCGTAAATGTATACATATACACATACTGAATAATCAGGTTGCTTATGATTTGAGAAAACATTTAATAATTCGAATTTTTTATATAATTTAAAAGGCCTACATTTATTGGAAGAAATTCTGAGTCTCGTATTAGCGCGCAGATTATCTACGAAAAATATAATTAATAAAATATCAAAAAATATGTTATTCTAAAATAATAAAAAAAAGACTTCAACTTATTTAGGCTAGACAATAACACAATCTTAGATTTATACTACCTATTATGTACTACTGCAATTTTATTAAAAGAATAAAAGTTAAATCCAAAGAAAAGAGACAGTTATTATCGTTCAATTGAGATAGAATCTCTTTTTCGATTGAAATCGTGATATGCATCTGCAAATCATTTAATCGATGAAAAATGAAATATGAACTAAATTATGGGCCTTTTATAAGATGTGGGCTGTGTATGTGTTATACCTCGGCAGCCAGAAATGGAAACAGATACAGTGGAAGAAGAAATGGGAAAACCTGAAAGAACAGGAGAAGAAATGGAGTCAGGGAGCAGAAGAGAAGAAGTAACGGGAAACAGTAAAGTAGTAATAGAAGCCGGAGAAAACAATGGAGAAGAAGCAATGGCGGAAGATAGTCTAGTAACAGTAGAAGCAGAAGAAAACAGAGGAGAGAAAGCTATGGAAAACGGCAAAATGAACAGAAACATGAAGAAGAAGACCGGAGAAGGGAGAGACAAAACCAACAGAAGAGAAGACCGAAGAAGAAACAAATCGGAAAACAAATAACGATAAGGGGTATAAATAGAGAAAAGGATGTAATGAGGACTTATCTCTACAATTTTTGGAAATAAAATCCTGGAGCCGTCGGGAGCTCGAATCCCCTTTTCGCCTTCTTGCGCCTTTCTTTAATCTTCTATTCCTTCCTTGAATTCTCGCAACCATCTCCTTCAAGTTTGCAGCACTGGACGACGGCCACCGGCGATAGCGACTGGAGGAAATCACCGGCAGATCACTGGCATCAACAACGTGTGGAGAAGACGCCGGAGCTCCGAAAACCTACACCTGCAACCAGAAGAGAAGAAGTGAGAACCCTGGAGAGAGAAAAATAGAGACGAAGCTTTTATAATTTCGGCTGGCGGAGTCGTCGAGAAGGAGTCTCGACACGCGTGTCTGGTGGGCTGCGGAAGCGGTGGGCCGCACAGTAACTCTGCTACAGTTCTTTTTCCTCAATTTCTGAGAGATTTAGAGAGAAAAGTTGGTGAACACCCGTAGAATCCAACAATTTGGTGCTTTCATTGAGAGAAGCCGTCGCCGGAGAAGATCGTCGGGAACCTGCAAGAACAGAGTGATCAAGAAAGATATAATGGCTGAAGGAACAAGATGGGCACGCATGGAGGAGGAGATTGTTAGCAAACTTCAGGGTTTCATGATGCAACAATTCACTACAATTGGAGAGCGGATGGATGTTCTGAACTCAAAATATGAAACATTGGCCAAGAAAGTGGATAATTCTGTACAAGAAGAAGGGAGTAATCAACAAGAACAGACAAGTTCATCAAGAACGAGTACTAATTCAAGACATTCTGCAAACAGTAGTTTCATGAGGAATATCAAATTAGAAATTCCTAAGTTCTGGGGAGAAGATCCATTAGGATGGCTGTTTAAAGCAGAACAATTCCTTGAATTCTATGAGGTTGCAGAGGAAGATCGAATAACTATTGTTGCGTTTGCATTCGAAGGATCAGCGCTGCAATGGTACCAATGGATGTATAGGAACAAGCAATTGAGTTCTTGGACCAATTTTACTAAAGCATTGGAGATCAGGTTCGGTCCATCAGAGTTTGAAGATTTTCAAGGAGCTTTATCTAAATTGACTCAGGTGGGAACTGTGTTGGAGTATCAGACGCAGTTCGAGAGATTGTCTAACCGAGTTATTGGGATATCAGAATCGTTTCTACTTTCCTGTTTCATATCAGGATTGAAACCAAATATCAGAAGGGAGGTGCAATCTTTTCGTCCTACTACTCTTATGAATGCTATCGG
>LTAE01005870.1:0-12617 GCA_001647135.1 Pontederia paniculata | reverse complement strand
GGCGGAAGATAGTCTAGTAACAGTAGAAGCAGAAGAAAACAGAGGAGAGAAAGCTATGGAAAACGGCAAAATGAACAGAAACAGTGAAATGAGCAGAGAAGACGATGAAAATAGCAAGAAGAGGGTGAGAAGGAAACCAGAACGTTTCAAAGACTTCAAAATGTGACTAAAGAAGGGAAAGTTGAAAACAGAAGAAGAAGATCGAGTGAAGACGGAGACAAAGTCAACAGAAGAAGAAGACCGGAGAAGGGAGAGACAAAACCAACAGAAGAGAAGACCGAAGAAGAAACAAATCGGAAAACAAATAACGATAAGGGGTATAAATAGAGAAAAGGATGTAATGAGGACTTATCTCTACAATTTTTGGAAATAAAATCCTGGAGCCGTCGGGAGCTCGAATCCCCTTTTCGCCTTCTTGCGCCTTTCTTTAATCTTCTATTCCTTCCTTGAATTCTCGCAACCATCTCCTTCAAGTTTGCAACACTGGACGACGGCCACCGGCGATAGCGACTGGAGGAAATCACCGGCAGATCACTGGCATCAGCAACGTGTGGAGACGCCGGAGCTCCGGAAACCTACACCTGCAACCAGAAGAGAAGAAGTGAGAACCCTGGAGAGAGAAAAATAGAGACGATGCTTTTATAATTTCGGCTGGCGGAGTCGTCGAGAAGGAGTCTCGACGCGCGTGTCTGGTGGGCTGCGGAAGCGGTGGGCCGCACAGTAACTCTGATATAGTTCTTTTTCCTCAATTTCTGAGAGATTTAGAGAGAAAAGTTGGTGAACACCCGTAGAATCCAACAGTATGTCTGTGTTTTCCTTCATTTATACATCAGTTAACATGCTTGCTGATTTGTTTCCTTAATTTAATTGTTAATGGAATTGGTGGATTAATAGTTCCATAATGAGGTCGAGGAGGACACTCAGTCCATAATGCCGTACACATAGGCATAAGATAAATTACATGAATATAATTTATTCCACATAAAACATAATGTACACATCTAAAATTCATGGATACAAAAGTTAGGAAACATGATATATCTTACTTGAGTAAGGTACACCTCCATTCAATTATATCTTACTTGAGTTAGGAAACATGATATATCTTACGTGAGTTATAAAGCGCAATATGTAAGACATAGTAGATAATATTCTCATGTAAGACTAAGTTATGACCACATTAGAAAAAAAAGTCAGAATTCATTATTCTGTTATCATTAATCTTTCATCATCTTTTCATACTTTCTTTGCATAAGAAGTAAGCTATGATATATAAGCAAACATCAATTACTTCATATCATCAATCATTATTTTTTTTATCTTTCATCAATCATCATCAATACTTTGTTTTCTTTCATTCATCTATCATCAATCATCTTTCATTCATCAACAATCGTCCTATTATACATCAATTCATCTAATGCAATATTAGACCAAGCACTTATCTTGATCATTGACTTATCCTGTTAGTGACTTTAAGGATTGCTTTGGGTGACTTTAAATGACTTATAAGTTTTGGAAGTCTTGCCAATAGGTTAGTATGGGTGCACAAGTCACGATCAATAAGGATGCTCGAAAAATTCTTTCGTTGTAGGGTGGAAAGAAGGTCAAACAACAGTAACTAGGCAGTAGTTGTTCTACCAGTCCTATCTTTAATGACACTATCACTCACAAACATTCAATACATGATGACTTGATCATTTATTTAGGTGAAGATGGCTGACATTTATCTTTTCCATATATTAATCCTTAATATTCGCTTACCATTATCTATCATATGAAATTTTCAATAAAATGATGATAATAACCTAAATATTTCAAAAATAATTTATGATAAGGGCTTCTTCACGATCATGGCAAAAAATTATATTTCTTCTGTTCACTTATTATATTTCTTTTGTTCACTTTCACGGGTGTGAAACCTTATTTCACAATCGTGACTCTCAGGTTCACGACGTGAAATCTTCTTTCACGATCGTGACCGAGGGGTCATTTATAAGTTCATGGGCGTGAAGTCCATCTTCATGGCCATGACTGAGGGGTCGTTTTTCTTCACCTCATGTTCAGGGACGTGAAGTCCATATTCACGACCATGACCGAGAGGTCATTTTTTCTTTGCCTCATATTCACGGGTGTGAAGTCCATATTCACGATCGTGACCGAGGTCGATTGATGCCATCATAGGCATGAAACCTAGTTTCACGACTGTAATGACGTAGAAAATATTATTTATACGTTAATTCCGCCAAATCAAATCAAAATATGGTCCAAAAAAAATTATTTAACCATAACAAAATAATCTAGTTGTTAAGAGACTAAGCAGGGACCAAATCATTGAGATTTTTGAATCAATTCTTTCTAGGGCAAGACCTAGCATGCAATTATTCCTTATGAAGGATATATCTAGAGGAATCAGCCAATATAGATACCTATTTGCATGGGGTTTTCTCGTCCGTCTCCATGCTCAAATAATCCTTGTCACATTTCCTTGAGATCCGTGCTATCGTTGATACCCTTCACATTCTCCTAATGAGGTTTTGTCATAAATTTAGGGGGTGGGAGAGAGAGAGAAGTACCATCGGAAGAGGAGAATTTCCTTAATCTGCACCTAGGGGAAAAAGAAGGAGAGAAAAGGGAGAAGACTCTGACGGTTAGGGATCGAGGGGAAAATAATAACTATGAGGACTTTTTCCACCATATGGGTCTATTTATAGGGTTTTCTTGGGCCTTTTCACAATTTAAAATAAATAGGATATTATTATTTAATCTAACTCAAAATCTAACTAATAAAATATTATTTATTTAATTATTATTTATTAAAATTGTGAGTACTACATTATAAAACCTATTAAAAAAGAATTCATCGTCGAGTTCAGGACGAAGATAGAGGCATACCAAAAAGAGCTGGGAACTCCTTGCACATTTTTGGCTCTAGTTCCCAGGTGACCTCGTTGTCCCGGTGTCGATTCCATTCTACTTTGACCAATGCCACCTTACACTTCAAAATCTTCACTAGGTGCTCCTCATAGGTGAGATCCTCCTTCAAGTTTTGCTTTTTGATCTTGATCCTTTGGCAGCGTCGTGTTGATACTACCTCAACATGTATACATGAAAGACATTGTGGACACACCCATAAGAAGGGGATAGTGCCAGTCAACATGCCCCTTCGCCAATCAACTATAGCATCTCGAATGGGCCTACATATTGAGGGCTAAGCTTACCTCTTTTGTTGAACCTTATGACACCCTTGATTGGGGAGATCTTCAAAATCACTGATGCGTGCTAAATTAATCATATTTTTTTTAAAATATTTAGTTTGATTTTTGGGCATATTCATCATCAAATACATCATTTTGTCTATCATTTTAGTTTTCGGAGTCAGAGTCTGCATAGTGTTGTGTATTTTGATGTCCAGGGCACTCAACAACACGACGAAGGAATATCACAACAATCTGCGGTGAAAATGGAGGCAAAATCAATAAAAAATTGAAAAGTCATGATCGTGAGCGAGACCAACAAATTTAAAAGCTTAATAAAATATATCAAAATATGTTCAACTCCTAGGATCATGTCATTATTCTTTTTACTAGTATCCATCTTCTTGTACAATTCTCATTAATTGACCTCACTTTGCCTCTCGTATTTCTATAATAAACATTACTAATGTTATGTCATTATCAAATTGATAAGTTATTAATAAAAATCAATGAATTTACTATGGTTGTTTATGTTCCACAAATTCAACTAGCCATGTTGTATGCTTTTGATAAATCAAACATAAATGCTATATTTTGTTTGCCCTTGACAGATCACTTTATTTTTCTTTATTGATGTGTCGTAAATTAGTCATATTTTTTATTGCATATTCATTGTGATTTTCATGCATTTTATTGTCATACGCATCATTTTACTTTTCATTTTGTTTTCTTTTTTTTATTTTTAGAGTTAAAGTCTACATAACTGACATTTTTGTGTATCCAAGGAAGTTGGCAGCATGGCGGAGGAAGGTCATCAAAATCTGGGACAAAAAGTATATAAAGAAAATTTCAAAGAAGTGGCTTTGGTCACGACCGTAACAGGCTTGTCACAGCTGTGACATCATGTTGAACAATCACACGCCTCGGTCATGATCATGAGTTCCTGGTCACGGGATGTGACATCAAGTTAGGAAATACAAATCTTCGGTCACGACAATGACTCCCAAATCATGGGTCGTGACATATTGGTGCAAGTATACAACAGTTCGATCATGCCGTGATTCTCAGATCACGACCGTGACACATCAAGGAAATTGAAGATCATTCGATCATGATCGTAACGGGCAATTCATGGCCGCGACATTGTCAGCAAGAAGACAACTTGTTCGGTCATGACCGTGAAGCATAAATCACAAGCCTTGACGTATCTATCAGTGAACACAAACCATTCGATCATGGCCATGACTTTTTAGTCATGGGACATGACATCACCCGCATAAGAAGAACATTGTCACAATTGACACTTTTTTCATGGTCCATGACAATTTGAAGAGTTAAGTTAATTTTGTGATTTTAAACCCGTATTACGTGATTTTTCGATGGTTCTAATCCATTCTTGAACTCTATCTTCTCCATGACGAATTCTATCAAACCAAGGTCTCTTATAACTTATAAATAATCTTCAAACCCTTCATTGAGGGGAGACTTCAAGCTTGGGAGAGCCTACACGAAAAAAATTCAAGGTCCTATTGAATTTTTCCATGAAGACGATCATCGTAAAGGTCTTATTTTTCTGAATCTTTATTGTAAAATATTCTTTTGTATTTTTCGAAGGATGAACTCTCATGTATTAATTATGTTTTACATTTTAGAGAATTTTCATTGTAAAAGAGAAAACTAGATGAACCCTAATTTCTTATGTTGATTTCAGTTTCTTAAAATTCTTTTGTGTATGCTTATGGATCTTAATGTTTTTCATGAATTTGTTGATATTGTGACATTGTTGGCATCCTGGATAGGTATAGCATGTTCATAATTATCTCTAATTTCTGAATTGATTTTTGAAATATTTTATTCAAGACATTGCATACCACATCTAGGTAGCATCCTAGAGAGGAATACCTTGGGTGTGAGATTTTTGAGGTTGACATTCTGGAGAGAAACGACCCATAGTTTAGGAATTACATTTTAATGCATATCAAAATCGTAGTAGATTAGATTGTCATCCTGGAAATGAACAATAGAGTCTATTAGGTTGGAGATAGTTGGTGCATCCTGGAGAGGATATTAGACTTTTGAATAAATCCTAATTCCCTTAGAAATTGATTAAAACTAGTTTTGATTAATTAAAAAGTTGATTTATCCCTACTTATCATCCTTGTTCAGAGCTTGATGTCATCCTAATTTTTGACACTATATTGATCGTATCTTAACCATATTTTTTTTATGTTTATTTTTATCTTTTGAAAAATCATTTTATCTCAAACCAATGTACCCCTCACATTTGTCATGGGATTAGACTAGGATAGAATACAATCCTCGTAGGAACGATAACTTAACTCATCTAAACTATCATTTGATAACAACTAGTGCACTTGCTAGCGAAAATTTTATGATAAATTAGCACACATAAATTTTTTGGCGTTGTTGCCGGGGATTTATTGCTATCTTATTTAATCTCATTAGACGATTTTGAGAGTTATTTATATTTCTCCTTGCAAATTTTTACTTGTGATTTTTTCAAGAAAAAAACCCATTACAAGAAGCGAGCCATCATTTTGGACAATGCGTGAGATGCGACTTATTTTCGTTCTAGACAATTAGGGACTGATCTTTAGTTTGATCCAGAAATTGAGAAGACAACTCGAAGAGCAACCAGAATGACTAACAAACAAGCAAGAGTTATGGTTCCACCTGTTGAGATGACCATGAGGGACTATGTCTCCTCTAAGTGTAAGAATGTTGAATCCAGTGTGGTTCTCCCCATGATCAATGCGGATAACTTTGAAATAAATTCCCGATTGTGAGGATGGTTTAATCAAGTAAGTTTGTGGGAGCAATGAATGAAAATCCTCATACCCATCTTGATAACTTCATTTAGATTTGCAACAAATTTAAGTGTAATCACACGTTTGAAGATGCAGTCAATATTGTGGCTTTTTCCTTTCTCTCTAAGGGATAAAGCATCAACTTGGCTAAGCACACTACCTACTGAAGCAATCACAACTTCGGATCAGTTCATAGACAAATTTATCATCAAGTTATGTCCACCTAGAAGGTTGCGAAGATGAGGAATGAACTGAGCTAATTTAAGTTACAAGATGATGAGACCTTGTATGAAGCCTAGGAAAGATACAAGGAAGTTCTAGCTAAGTCCCCGATAATAGAACATCATTGTGGCAAATTCTGAAGGACTTCTACAATGGAAATTTTCATGAAGACAAGGACAAACAAGACTTCTCTATTGGAGGTTTAGTTTTGGGAAAGAAGAGCCTAAAGGAGATTTATGAGATTATAGATGATGTAACACTAAAATCTTGGCAAAATAGGAGGTCCAGAAACTAGAGGACAAGAGCTGTGAACTATGTGGACCAGAGCTCAAATAGTGAAGTAGTGGCTCAACTGAAGTAACTCAATAAGAAATTTAAAATGTTTATGTAAATTATGTGGAGAGGGACATCCTTACAATGAATGTTCCTTAAGAAATTTAAAATGTTTATGTAAATTATGTGGAGAGGGACATCCTTACAATGAATGTCCCCAAGGAAATAATTTTGAGAGCAAGTTTTTGAATGCCAATTTTGTGGTTTGTTCCTTCCTAGAAACAATAATCCATTCAACAACAACTACAATTCGGATTAGAGGAATCATCCAAATTTGGCATGGGAACAAGGCAATAACAGATTTAACTCTCTTCCACAGAGCTCCCAACAACCACCTGTAAAACCAAAGAACAAGATAGAAGACTTTCTAACTAAGTTTATGTTGACTATGGAAAACAAGGTGGCAAATCAAGATGCATCAATTCACAACCTTGAAATGCAAATTGGTCTGCTGATAAAAATTATTGCAGGAAGAGCACCATGTGCCTTTCCAAGCAATACAGAGAAAAATCCAAAGGAAGAGGCTAAGGAAGTTTCTACCATAAGCGACAAGAAACTAGAAGATCCAAAGTTTACTAATGAGCAACCATCTGTAGAACCTAAAGGTCAACAGGTGGCTGAGGAAACGACAGAGGTGAACACCTTGGAGGTTCAAAAAGACAAAGAAACTGTTGAAATGCAATTGGACAAAGGTAGAACTCTGTGTTACCCTCAAAAGTATAGAAGGGAACATTTGGACAAGCAATTTTCCAAGTTACTGAAATATTTATACAGTTACATATAAACATTCCCTTTCATGAAGCCTTGAGACAAATGTCTAGTTATGCTAAGTTCATGAAAGAAGTCTTGTCAAAACAAAGGAAGGTTGAGGAATTAGGAATTGTGAAGTTGACTCATCATTGTTGTGTTGTATGCAAAAGAGATTTACCCTAGAAGATGGAGGATTCTATGAGTTTTACTATCCCTTGTACCATAGGGGACTTCCTCTATACTAAGGCACTTTGTGATATGGGAGAAAGTATAAATCTCATGTCCTATTTGGTGTTTACCAAATTGGTATATAGAGACCTCTAGGAGTCAAGTGTCTTGCTATAGTTGGCAGATGAGTCTGTGAAAAAGCCCAACGAAATTGTTGAAGATGTTCTGATAAAAATGGACAAGTTTGTGTTCCCAATTATCTTCATAGTTATGTACATGGATTGTGATGATGATGCACCCATTATCCTGGGGAAGATATTTTCTAGCCATAGTAAACACAATGATAGATGTACAATAGGGCAAATTGACTCTCAGAGTTAACAATGAAGATTTAAGCTTCACCATGGCCCGCTCTCTAAAACACCCTGTAGAGTTTTCTCCATGCTTCGTTATTGATATCTTTGATAATGATCACGTAGATATGTTGGATGTGATTATAACAAACTCTGCCAAAAAACTAGATTCTGAAGATTCTGACGTGGAATTTTAAGTAGAAATCAAAGAGGATTCAAAATCAGTAGAGGAGAGCAAAGATGTCCCACCATTAGAGCTCAAAGAACTACCATCTCACTTTAAGTATGATTTTCTTGAGTGAAAATCCTATCATGTTATTGTTTCTTCTTACTTGACAGATGAGATGGAGAGGAGACTAATTGGAGTGCTGAGAAAGCACAAGCAAGCAATTGCTTGGTCCATCTCAGATATCAAATGGATTGCCCCCTCAATCTGTATGCACAATATATTGATGGAAGAGGACAGAAAGCCCATTTCTTTCAAAGAAGACTCAACTCAACATTGAAAGTTGTAGTCAAGAAGGAAGTCATCGAATTGTTGGATGCATGTATAATCTATCTTATTTCAGATAATTCATGGATTAGCCCTGCACAAATGATTCTTAAGAAAGGGGTATTATTGTAGTCAAGAATGCTAACAAAGAATTAATCCGCCAAAAGATAGTAATCTGGCAGCGGGTTTGCATAGACGACAGAAAATTAAATGAAGTAACCCGCAAGAATCACTTTCTCCTCTCTTTTATTAATTAGATGATGGAGCGAGTATCAAGGCACAACTATTACTGCTTTCTTGATGACTACTCATGATATAACAAGATTGTTGTAGCACATGAGGATCAAGACAAAACTACATTCACTTGCCCATACTGTACATTCGCCTACAAGAGAATGCCCTTTGGCCTATTCAATGCACCTGCAACATTTTCAGCGTTGTATTATGGTCATATTTTCTGACATGAATGAGTCAATCCTTGAGGTATTTATGGATGACTTTACTTTATTTGGAATTCTTTTGACAACTGTCTTGAAAATTTGGAAGTAGTCACGAAGAGATGTGAGGAAACTAATTTGGTACTGAATTGAAAAAAAAAATGTCACTTCATGGTGAAGGAGGCATAGTGCTTGGCCACAAAATTTCTGAGAAAGGCATAAAGGTTGACAAAGCCAAGATATATGTCATCGCCAACTTAACCACCCTACAACAACTACCCTTGTTACAGGTGTCAGAAGTTTCTTGGGACATACTGGATTCTACAAGCGATTCATAAAAGATTTCTTAAAAATTGTGAAACCATTAGTACAACCATACTTTCAAAGGATGCCAAGTTTGATTTTGATGTTGAATGTCTAGAGGCCATTCAAAGTTTGAAGGACAAGTTGAGTTATGTCCCTATGGTGGTTGCACGTGACTGGAGTTCACCTTTTGAACTCATGTGCAATGCAAGTGATGAAGCAATTGGGGTTGTGCTAGGCCAATGTCGCAACAAGACTTTCCATGTGATTTATTATGCGAGTCGAACTCTCACCCCTTCTCAAATCAATTATGCTACAACTGAGAAGGAATTCCTAACAGTAATCTATGCCTTTGACAAGTTCAAGTCCTATCTTATATGCTCAAAAGTCATCGTAAACATGTATCATGCTGCTATTCGACACTTGATGACAAAAAAGGATGCCAAACCAAGATTACTAAGGTGGATCCTTCTCCTACAAAAAATTGATGTAGTAGAGATCAAAGACAAAACAGGTTATGAACATTCAGTGGTGGACCATCTCTCCAAATTGTAGCAAGCACCCGAGGAAAATAAAGACATCTGGGAGGAGTTTCAAGATGAGAAAATTTTCAGCACACACCATCTATAGTTTCTGACTTTTCTCATTCATCTTGGTTGGCAGATTATGCTAACTTTATTGCAAGTCGTTTCGTGCCTAAATGAATGACAAGTAAGCAAAAGAAGAAACTTTTTTGTTGACTTGAGGCACTATATTTGGGAAGACCCCTATTTGTTTCGCATTTGTGCAGACCAGGTCGTTCGCAGATGTGTGCCTGAGAAGGAATTCAACAACCAGCTGGAGGGCATTTTGGACCCAACAGGACATCGGCGAAGGTACTGGAATGTGGATTCTATTAACCTCCACTATTTAAGGACGCTGAAGAGTACTGCAAATTCTGTGACTAGTGACAAAGGTTAAGAAAATTAAATGCCTTCGAATAATATAATTTTTCTGTGAGGTTTTTAATGTTTGAGAGATATATTTCATGGGCCCTTTTTTAAAATCCTTTTAAAATGAATATATCTTGGTAGCTATTGACTATCTATCCAAGTGGGTTGAAGCTATTGCTACTCCCACTAGTGATGCAAAGACAACCACGAAATTTTTGAAAAAGAATATTTTCACTCATTTTGGATTCCTAGAGCTATCATTAGTGACAAATGAACTAATTTTGCAAATAAACCATTTGATAATCTGCTGGACAAATTTGGGGTTACATATAAACTGATTACCCATTATCATGCCAAATTCTGTGGGCAAGTTGAACTGTCCAGTAGGGAACTGAAGAGGATCCTAGAGAAAACTATTAACTCCTCCAGGAAGGATTGATCACTCAAGTTGGATGATGCCTTATGGACATACAAAATAACTCTTAAAACACCCATAGATATGGTAACCTATAGGATTGTGTTTGGCAAATCATGTTATTTACTACTAGAGCATAAAGCCTATCGTGCAACCAAATTCCTAAATTTTGATCTTGAAAAGGCGGGGCAGGAAAGGCTACTGAGATTAAATGAATTGGATGAATTTAGACCCAAGCCTATAATAACAAGTTGTATAAGGAGAGAGTTAAAATCTAGTATGATCAACATATAAAACAGGCTGAATTTTTATCTGGTCAACAAGTCCTCCTTTACAATAGTAGGCTGAGATTTTTCTTTGGAAAACTTAGTTCTGGATGGAGTGGACCATATGTGATCAAAGACTCTACACCTTAGGGAGTCATCGAACTTTTGACATTAGATGGAACCCAATATTTCGAAATCAATGGCCACCGAGTAAAGCTATCACGACCCTGGTTCAAACATTGATTTTGATTTGTAAGCCATGACCTATTACGATCGATCAAACATAATATTATGGAAGTGTGGCATAACTCATTAATTTGATATATCACATTATATTATAATAAATGTGATCACAACACAAGCATTTTATATTAATCTCAGAGCAAATTCACACTATCTTTTACATATATAATATACAACATATTTCTTGACATTAAATATTCTTATACAAAATCTATATATTAAGGAGAATCATACATCCTTAAGAGACTTAAGTCTCATCTATACTTCGTCCAAAAAGTGCTTCAATCCCTACAGAGGATCACCAAGCACAACCACACAACACTTGTCTATTGATTTGAAAATTATTAACAACCACATTATGAGCAAACCACAACTTAATAATTAGAAAACTCATAGTCTATGAGTTATCATCTACTCATTTCAAGAAAAATAATATTTTCATATATCAGTTATGATATATATTATATCATAGGATAAAATGAAACATGTATCATCACCAACATATCACATGTCATACATTTGCGCAATCATGTGTGCAACATGTCATATCACCAGCTGGTTAGAGGTATCATATATCTCGTCAGGGTATCATATCATCCCTATCGAGGAACATATTATCCCTTAGGATATCATATCACCCTTTCAGGAAATTTTTCATATCGTCCTTGCAGAAAACATATCATCCCAACAAAGGAAAGACAAATGCATGATCCTTTCACATATCCATACCATCATAGAATATATCACTTATGATTGCATTATTAGCATATCATTCATTTGATGAATCCATATACAACCTGTCCAAAAGCACTTGCAATGCATATATAAGTATACTTGCATCAATAATAATTCCATTTTATGGACTTTCCAACATCAATTTAGTTTCAGTCTTCCACATAGCAAATTGAGTAGTGTCAGCTATAAAATTCATAACAATTAGGAAACACCACATATTCTAGTAATACAAATTTTTTCAAAATGTACACTCATGGGAGTTCAATTCATATTTAACCACAATTTAATTTAATCTGTAATGATCATCGAAAATTTAGAAAGATGGTAGATTCATGTTCCATTTTTGTGTACTGACAAACTGAATGATATTGAATATTTAATTCATAACTCACGAAATACATACGATAATTAAGTCATTCCAATTTCAAATAAAACTATACTTCTAGAGGATGAAGAAATATAAATATCAAAGTGTTATATATTTTAGGAATGTTTCAGAAAATTCAGCGATTTGCTTATATTATGTTTCATCACAGAATCTTGACAGATTGTGTGATGTACAATGAAAAAATTATAACTTCCACTTTACATAGCCTATGCTTGTAATTTCAATTGGATATGAAAGAAGACTTAAATTAGTGTGTGACATAAAATTTCCTGAACTAATTCTATGAATACTATTTATTAAGAATTTATAATTCATATCAATAATTTCCAAAAATAGGTAAGTTGACTTTGGTATGGTCCTTAATTAATAGAGATTATGAAGAATCTAGGATCCCGAGAATGTTTTGAATGATCACAAATTTGTAAAGTGAACTCAGCCCATACTGATGAACTTGTTGAGCTGATTTCTGAAACAGGATACATACAAGTTCAGAGTAGCAGTCGACCTAAGCTGAAGGAATGGACGACCAGTGCACGCGTAATTATATCAGAAGA